>JAVBJF010000448.1:0-266916 GCA_033439095.1 Pseudococcus viburni | reverse complement strand
AAAAAAACCTCACGTTTGTTTCCTTCCTCTAAAATCTTTCTGGTATCCTAAGTCTCCATACCACTCTGTACTCCCCCCCACCACCCCAAAAATGCCTCTGACCCCACTGAGTGGTATTAAATTGATTCAACAATAAATTCTCTCTATTTTAATAATTTAATTTTCAAGAAAAATTGCTATTTCAGTTTTTTTTCAAAATCAACATTAAAATCTCGGTAGTTCCAAAATTTCCTTAGAATAACCCCTGAGTACGATCAAAGCTCTTGGTATTGCCACCCTACCAAATTTTCTGTTAAATTGTGAGATTTCTGATGAAAGGACGAAATGGGGTGGGGGAAGCACGGATCTCCCCCCCACCATTATCACCGATTAGGATGAAATTTTTGCTGCGTAATATCTACCCATAAACTGAAAAATTGGTGGAGTGGCACGACCAGTATGTAACAAATAAATTTTCTCCATAAGTATAAAGGACAACGTTAGTAGCGAGGTGTTATTCAAAAAAAACGTTCGTTGACAGAATAGTTGAAATAACATGTAATTACCTAGGCAAGTTTGAAAAAATTTGGTTGAAAACCCACGTCCATGGAAAAGCTGAAAAGAGCATTGTGCTATACCTACTTGTACTAATGTCCAACTTTTCATTTTTTTTTTCTTGAAACTTTCTAAAACTTAGTACTCGACGAATTCATTTTTTTTTTTTTTAGTTAAAGGGAGAATAATATGATCGGTTGAAATAGAAAAGTAATAAGGTAAGTCAAATATCCAAGTAGAAAATAGGATGATAAGAGAAATTATTTATAACCTGTTGTGCTCGACGATGATGTTGTCCATGAATTGCTGCGTTCGGTTTTTAAATCTTCAGGCAGGCTATAGTCTATGACCTTACTGCGTGATTCGGCCCATGCTGGATCACTCATATCTACAGTAACAAGGTAACGAAGAATATTATTTTGTACGGTTCAAAAACAGATATTTTATGAATCTATTATATAAAGCAAAATGCAGTGACGTACCGAAAGCATTTCCCAGGGGGGGGGAGGTGAAAATCCCAACTCAAATTTTTAAATTTCCCAACTACATATAGCCGATATTAGTCCCGGGGGGGGGGGGTCAAATTTACCAACCAATTTTTTCAAACTTTTCCGACTGATTTCTGTAAATTTAAAGGTACTAATTTTTCTCATAGTACTTGAGGATTTTTTGATTTTTTTTACTCGTTTTCATCATTTTTTCGCAACCCATTATAATACTATTTTTGAGATGAAAAATCTGAAAAAAAATTTTTCATTGGTTACTTCAAATTTGTATATTTTTTTCAAAACTACAAGCAGACTCATCGTAGTTGAAAATACATACAAAATAATTTATTTGCCTTGAAGGAAGCAAGGGTGGAAGGTTCGAAGAAAAATTATAATTTTGCATTAATAAAATTTTGTAATTTCAATGTAAAGAATAGGAGCATGGATTTGGCCCGAGCCAAGCAAGGGCGAAAATTTTTGAAACCATCAAATTAAATGTGCAATAAAATAGTGTTTTGGAAGAATAAACTTTAATGAAGAATCGACTGCTTCTACTTTAAAATTGTTGAAGGAAAAATATAACATGGCCGTGCGTAGCGAGGCCAAAGCGTTTGAAAACTTGGATTTTCAAATATCGAAAATAAGTTTTAAGGGGAACAAGAACAATGAAACTAATTGAAATTATTTTGAGGAAAAATGCGAAAAAATATTTTTTAAATTACAGATACCTACAACTATAATTTTTTTTTAGTTCACTAGTGAAAATGTTTGAAATAACAAGGTAATTAATTATTTTTTCCCTAAAAAAGCATAAATTACAAAGTATAATCATTTTCAGCTGGAAAAATGGTCAATTTTCAGTTGGGAAAAGTTGAGAAAATGACTAATTTTCCCAACTAACAAGTGAAAACTTTGTTGATTTACGACTTTTAAAATAGGTAACCATTTTATTCATTCATTTTTCGTTGACAAACATCTTTTTTTTATTTGAATCGAATAATTGGGTCTTTGTGTATATTGATTGGTCATGAAATTGTTATTCAATAACTCATAAAAGTGGGCATAGACCATTTGCGCACATCTATTATTATTTTAATGGCCCATTTGCGAACTGTTTTTTTTCTTTTTTTTTTAAACAAGAGAAGTGAATGATTGATGATATTTTGAAAAAATAGCCTATTTACGCACATTTTTCAAAATCGGTGTTACACTTGCAGTGGTTTTTAAAGTTTGAGTTTAAAAAACTAGACTAAGTAAATAATTTTTCAAGTTTTTTTCTCTTTTCTAATTGCGAAGGAGAAAAGGGGGCGGTGTTCAGAAATTGATGGATTTAAAGGTATTTTTAAATAATTTTGTAGATGAACACTGGTTTTCAGCAACGACTCTCATCTTTTAACAGATGGTGTCTATGAAGATACCTATCCAAGTGGAATTGTGTAATGATTTCGAGAAAATTTAACTAGAATGAATAACTGTAGGATAATGAAAATTCAGTTGGGTTGAAAAAAATTGCATGAAAATCGAATTCTGGTGCAGTGTCACTCGACTCTGGCAAAAAAATACTACAACTTTAGGATATCCAAGTCCCAAAAAATTTCCCATTTCACATCCGAAAAATCGATAAAGGTTAGATTTTCCAGATTTGAATTTCTAAAAATGTACGTAGGTACTTATTCTAGGTTTATTTGTTTAGAAATTTCAATCCGTTCAATTTTCAGCTTGCTATTTTTTTTTTTGAAATGCAAAGGACACTTTAGAATAAGTAGCGTGGTATGTAGAAAATGGTTCAATCTGATGACACTGTTCAGAGTCAAAAAATCTCCGGTTACATGAAAAATATTTTTTCCAAATTGCACGCATTTTTCCATCTATTTTTGAAAAAATTAATTGTTAATAGAAATTCTAATAATCATATTTTCCCATTCTCGTTTCTCAAAGAAATCGTGAAACAAAGAAGAAAATGTTATCTAGTGAGGTTCAGTGGGGTAATTGCAAAATCAGCTGCTGGAGGTTTAAAAAAACACGACTTTTGAACGCGCCAACTATTGAATTGATAGGTTAAGTTATATCTACATATGTACATATATATGTGACCCGTTCCAAGAAAACAGGGCTTATCAAAGAAAATAAGTTTTCGAGAAGAACAGGTTTAAAGTTTGCACGGAATAAAAATGGTGCGAATGTGGGTATCATGGTTTGTACACTTTGCTGTCATTGATTATGGGTGTGATGACGTCACTACTGCAATTTCCAAAAAAAAATCGCTCATAGGTGACATTAGCTGCAATTATTGCGGCACTTTGTTATCATATTTTTATGAATTCGTTCTTTTTTCGAATTATTTTCGTAATTTTTAATGTAATTTCATTCAAGAATTCAGGTTTTCAACTTTATGTAATAACTAAAAAATTAAAATTATTTTTAAAATTAAAAAAAAAATTGATTTTTTCTTTTTTTTCATTTTTTGAAATTTTATTCATTTATTTTCACGTTTAATAGCTCGAATGTGCTCTGTGGAATTGTTTGTATAGGTAAACTTAAGCACACGTTCAAATCACTCCTAAGTAATGTCGAAGACTTTTTTTGAAATGGTCAAAAACATATAAAGTAGCATTTTTTGAACTGTTTTTGCTGGGTTAAATATACTAATAGTTTCAAGTTTTAGTCAAGACCATCATTTTTGAAAAATTTTCATCAAATTAGGGAGAGAAAGAGGGTTTTGAATTTATCCCAAAAAAAATTTATGCTGGGGTAACTGCAAAATCGAAAATATTTATCGATCTATTTCTACTCCGATAATTTTTCTAACAATTTTTAAGTGTAAGTATAATGAGTCGATAATAGGTACATATTAAAAAAAAGTCGATATAAGAATATTTCTCCTTCACAAGTATGAAAATTTGTATTACATTTTTTATATTCATTATTCACATATACAAAATTTTGCGATTTTTGGAAGTTATTATCAAAATATTGTTCAAATGTCGTCAAAATTTGTATTTTTCAAAAAAATAAATGATATTTGTGACAAATGATCGCTTACCTACTTTCAATTTTTAGCCAATTAAAAAAAAAAATTAAAATAAAAAATCCGAGATTTTTTTCACTTTCTAGAAAAATATTTACTTTGGCGAATATCTCGGACAAATCTTGATCAAAAAAAGGTTATGAATAGGTACATAATATGTTGACAGGTAGTAAATTTTACGCAGATTTCGATTTGGCCAACAAAACTGAAAAAAGATGAACCCGTTCCGAGATAATGTACAGTTTTTTATTTACCGCTGCCGGGTAAACGCAAAATTTAAAATTTCACAATTTCAAAATTACGTTTACAAAATTTTCCCCACTAACAGAGAACTCCTTGAAGTTAGTGTGACAAAAATTTGAGATCATTTGGTGCTGTAGGGCCGTCACAGTGAACTGGCAAAGTGATACCTACCTACTAATCAAAAAGTGGTTTGCAATATTACCCCAGTGTATGTACTTACCTGATTGAAAAATCATAATTTAAGTTGATAATAGTATATTACTTAATTGGTGTAGGTAAAAAAAAGTGCATCAGTGCCACATTGTTTCTGAGAGGAAATTTTCTTTAAGAAAAATTCAAAAATCTGAAGTTGAAATCGTGTGTTTCGGCCTTTTGGCTAGTTGAGATCTTTGTTTATTTTGAAATTTTTGAAATGTACCTAATACGCCGAGTAGTGTTTGTTTTTTTAAACTGGAAAATTCATCAGAGTCTGAACTCGTACAATCCAAATCTAAAAGGTCACTTTGCATGGTTGATACAGTTGGCCAAAAAAGTAGAGAGAACGATTTATTCTAGAAAACATTCATCGGTAAAAGAGTTTCATTTCAGTATCATATTGAAAAACAGTGCGGTATATTAATGAAAACAGAGTGGCATTGATTCTTTAAAAAACCCGTCGGTAAAAGGGTCCAATACCACACTGAAAACAGTGTGGTTATGGTATTGATGCCTTTTACCTACACCAATAAACTAAGACATTTTTAATTTCAAGAAGATCCACCCTCCTCTTGTAATTATTATTTCATTTTTTTTTGTTTTAGATAACTTTTATCTAAAACCAGGGATCCGGAGCGGTGCCGGAGGGAGGAGGGCCCCCTCCGGACAATTTTTCCGGAGCAGGAGCCGGAGCCATTTTGAAAAAAATTTTGGAGCCTGAGCCGGAGCCATTTTGAAAAAAAATTTGGAGCCGAAGCCGGAGCCGTTTTGAAAAAAATTCCGGAGCCGGAGCCAGAGGGACCACATTGGACCCCTCCGGCTCCTCGCTCCGGAGGTCCCTCCGTTTTGATTTTTGAATTCGTAAAACTTATATTTCCTTTTCCTCATTTCACTACCACTGGGACACAGTCATTGCTAATTTCTCTACCGCTGGGACACACACATACACACATGCCAATTTTGTCTACCGCTGGGACATACGGTACCTCAAGCCTCCTGAGGAGGGTTGTGTTTGGAAGGGAAGGAGATCTAAGGAACAATTTCCATAAAACATTCATTTTTTCCTCACGATTTTTGTGATTTTAAGTACCTACAAGTAAGTAGCTTACAGTACAAGGCTCTTTTCAGCTTTTCCATGGACGTGGGTTTTCAATCAAATTTTTTCAAACTCGCTTGGGTGGTACAGTAAAATTGAATGTTTCATTTTCGTTCTAGGTAGGTATACGAAATTGCCATAGTCATACGAAAAAATCTGCAACAGATTCGTGTTCTAGCGACTCAAACTATTTACCTCCATAAACTCCATTTGTACGATCAAAGCTCTTGGTCTTGCCACCCTACCAATTTTTCTGTTAAATTGTGAGATTTCTGATGAAAGGACGAAATGGGGTGACGGAAGCACGGATCTCCCCCCCCCCATTATCACCGATTAGGATGAAATTTTTGCTGCGTAATATCTACCCATAAGCTGAAAAATTGGTGGAGTGGCACGACCAGTATGTAACAAATAAATTTTCTCCATCAGTATAAAGGACAACGGCCTTATTCAAAAAAAAACGTTCGTTGACAGAACATGTAATTAGGTAATTACCTAGGCAAGTTTGAAAAAATTTGGTTGAAAACCCACGTCCCACGTCCATGGAAAAGCTGAAAAGAGCATTGTTCTATACCTACTTGTACTAATGTCCAACTTTTCATTTTTTTTCTTGAAACTTTCTAAAACTTAGTACTCGACGAATTCATTTTTTTTTTTTTAGTTAAAGGGAGAATAATATGATCGGTTGAAATAGAAAAGTAATAAGGTAAGTCAAATATCCAAGTAGAAAATAGGATGATAAGAGAAATTATTTATAACCTGTTGTGCTCGACGATGATGTTGGCCATGAATTGCTGCGTTCGGGTTTTAAATCTTCAGGCAGTCTATAGTCTATGACTATACTGCGTGAATCGGCCGATGCTGGATCACACATATCTACAGTAACAAGGTAACGAAGAATATTATTTACATATGTACGGTTTAAAAACAGATATTTTATGAATCTATTATATAAAGCAAAATGCAGTGACGTACCGAAAGCATTTCCCAGGGGGGGGGGAGGTGAAAATCCCAACTCAAATTTTTAAATTTCCCAACTACATATAGCCGATATTAGTCCAGGGGGGGGGGTTCAAATTTACCAACCAATTTTTTCAAACTTTTCCGACTGATTTCTTTAAATTGTACAGGTACTAATTTTTCTCATAGCACTTGAGGATTTTTTGATTTTTTTTACTCGTTTTCATCATTTCTTCGCAACCCATTATAATACTATTTTTGAGATGAAAAATCTGAATAAATTTTTCATTGGTTACTTCAAATTTGTATTTTTTTTTTTTTTTCAAAACTACCAGCAGACTCATCGTAGTTGAAAATACATACAAAATAATTTATTTGCCTTGAAGGAAGCAAGGGTGGAAGGTTCGAAGAAAAATTATAATTTTGCATTAATAAAATTTTGTAATTTCAATGTAGGTAAAGAATAGGAGGATGGATTTGGCCCGAGCGAAGCAAGGGCGAAAATTTTTGAAACCCTCAAATTAAATGTGCAATAAAATAGTGTTTTGGAAGAATAAACTTTAATGAAGAATCGACTGCTTCTACTTTAAAACTGTTGAAGGAAAAATATAACATGGCCGTGCGTAGCGAGGCCAAAGCTTTTGAAAACTTGGATTTTCAAATATCGAAAATAAGTTTTAAGGAGAACAAGAACAATGAAACTAATTGAAATTATTTTGAGGAAAAATGCGAAAAAATATTTTTTAAATTACAGACACAACTAAAAATTTTTTTTAGTTCACTAGTGAAAATTTTTGAAATGACAAGGTAATTAATTATTTTTTCCCTAAAAAAGCATAAATTACAAAGTATAATCATTTTCAGCTGGAAAAATGGTCAATTTTCAGTTGGGAAAAGTTGAGAAAATGACTAATTTTCCCAACTAACAAGTGAAAACTTTGTTTTTCTGGAAGTGTGCGCACCTGTGCACATGTCCCCTTGTCATTGTCGAAACAATAGATAGTAAAGTTTGCGCAAATGGGCTATGTTTTGGGCTAAGGGGAGGGTTTCAAGAAATGTGTGCGCAAATTAAGTGATTAGCTATTTCTGTCTCTTAGGCAGTTTTTTTTGGGGGGGGGGGGGGGTGAAAAGTGTTTTTTTAATCGATGGTGTTGCGAATGGTCCTAGTACATATGAACCCCTTCACCCATTATAACCATTGGTGATTACATTTCCCCTCTCCTGTTTTAAGGGGGGTGGTAAATCAGTTTTTGTCAAAAACATGAAAATTGAATTTTTTACATAATTCAATTCTTCATTTAATTCCTTCTAAAATTATGCATAATATTACATAATTATCATTTCAATAATCACTTTAAAATCCATTTTTTTTTTAAAACAATGCGCGCATGCCCTGCCGATCGTTTTCGCTGCTGGGAAAATTGCCTACTTTTTTATTTGATGGGGCAAACATTTTCGAAAAAAATCTCGACCGGCTCAAATTTCAATTTTTTGACCCTTAAATCAAAAGGCTAGGCAAATTTTTGTACACGACTCAGTAGGACATAGATACACAAGTATCTGTCGGGTGGCGATTTCATCCCTTCCACTTTTCATTCAGTGCAAAAAAAATATCAATAAAAACGAAAAATACGTATTTTTTTCTAAAAATTTTGCCCCTTCAAATAAGAAAGTAGGCAATTTGCCCACTGAAAGAAATGAAAGGTTGAACATTTATGTACACCCCCTAGAAGATATAATACCACGCCGAGCTTTAGCTCAGCGCTAGAAATTAATCAGTAAATAACTTTTCTTCAAGTGTGGTTCCAGTGGGTAAAGCTGTTTTTCTCAAAATGTACGTTTTTTATGTTTATGTACCTTTTTCTCAAATATGGCTGAACCGATTGACTTCATTTTTTTAAATTTTGTTCAACAAAGTATGCTCTACAAATAGACACGAGCTTTTTTGTTTAACTTTATTACAAAAATTTATGGAAATTTATGTAAGGTCAATAAGCCTAATTGAGAACAATGGGTAATTGAGAACACTTCTAGAAAAACATATTTAAAAGTTCTCCCAAAACCAACTATGGGGTAAAATATTAACATTGGGCACCTCCATAACGAAGTATAATATCAGTCACCTCAAATTTGTTGAAGAGTAAGAAAGAAACACAAACCAATTTTCGTACGTAAAAATTCAACATGAGACACTAAGTTTCAATTTTTCATGCATTCAGATTAAACGAAAAAAATATATGTATATTATGGAAAAGTAAATAGTGTTATGAGTCATAAATGAACTAGAAAACATCTTTTGAGTATCATTTTCATTTTTGATTGCATAAAAATTTTAATAAATCGTGTTCTCAATTGAACATTGATTTTTTTTTGCTGTTATCGTTGTGTTTACAGCTGAAAATTTGAAATTATCATTATTTTAATAGAAATGCTTGAAAATTTGAAGTTTTTTTTATCATTTTAATGGATTTTAAATTCCTAAATTAAAAAAGCTATCAAAATATTGGTATGACGATGACGATATAAAAAAAGCTCTGCAACACGTAGTTTCAAAAAAAATAAACTTGAAAAGGTATAAAGTTGTATTTTAGTCATAAATTTTCTATTTTTAAAAAAAAATTAGCTGAAAAGTTTGGGTGTTCTCAATTACCCACTAATTCATGGGTAATGGAGAACATCACTGTCTGAAATGAGAACACGTCATAACTTTTTTATTTCTAAACCAAAAAAATTCAATTATCGCTCTATTTAGACTCTAAACATACCAAATTCCAAACTAGGGGGGGTCCCGAAAAAAATCCCAACTTTTTTTTAAGGGCCACCCTAATTCAGAACCACTGCGCAAGTAAGGCACTAGAGCCCTAGCGCAAGTGCGCGCGTTTTTCACTCGCGGAACAGATTATAGGAACCACTTTCACAAGAGTTTCTCCAAAGATAAAAATTCTAAAATTTTCTGGATACTTCGAAACGTCTCGAAACCACTTCCCATGAATTCGGGAGATCAAAAATGGGTAAATTAAACCAAATTTCAGTTTTATAATGTTAATTTGACCAGATTTTCATATTTTGGGGAATGGGATAATTTCGAAATTTCATTTTCAAAAATTTGAAAAACCAACTTCAGCACCTAAAATTTTGTACATGAGGTTCTTGAGAGTTGTTGACGATCAGAACAATATGCTCACTACCTAGGGTGTGTCAAGTAACATTTTTTCCGAAATTTGACGGTGCTACTCTCTAATTTTGTTCTTTCTGACGAAAAAAGACTCCCATAAAAATTTTACGTCAGAAAAAATATTTTGAGTGATAGCGCAAAGGAGCTGAACATTTGCTATATAACATAATGTAAAAAATGGTCTACATTTCATTCAGTAAGTCAATTTCTTACGTTTAAATTGAAAATAACACAAAAAACTGCTTAAATACAAATAACATGAAATATGTTTTCAAAAAAATGACGCGAAGTTCATTTTACGTTTTTGGAAAACACCTGCCAAACATTGCTCGAGCGATCACCTACTTGCCACGGTTGGCCGTGGCGATTAATGCGAACATCGGGCGAATTATGTTTGTAACTTGACCCTTCTTGCGCCACCACTTAATATTATTTTTTGGGGCTGATTTTTTGTATCCCTATTTTCTAGGTCTAATGAACATTTTTAGGGGGAAGCATGTAAAAAATACTGAAAAAAAATTTTTCCCATATAAAAATGACACACCCTATCAAGTAACATGTTTTCCGAAATTTGACGGTGCCACCCTCTAATTTTTTTCCTTCTGATAAAAAAAGACTCCCATAAAAATTTTACGTCAAAAAAATTATTTTGAGTGGTGGCGAAAAGGAGCTGAACATTTGCTATAATAACTTGAATGTAAAAAATGGTCTAAAATTCAACATTTCATTCAGTAAGTCAATTTCTTACGTTTAAATTGAAAATAACACAAAAAACTGCTTAAATACAAATAACATGAAATATGTTTTCAAAAAAATGACGCGAAGTTCATTTTACGTTATTGGGAAATATGTAACTGCCAAAAGTTGCGCGAGCGATCACCTACTTGCCACGGTTGGCTGTGGCAATTAATGCGAACATCGGACGAATCATGTTTGTAACTTGACCCATCTTGCGCCACCACTTAATATTATTTTTTGGGGCTGATTTTTTTGTATCCCCTATTTTCTAGGTCTAATGAACATTTTTAGGGAGTGACACGTAAAAAATATTGAAAAAAATTTTTCCATGTAAAAATGACACACCCTAATGTACACACGTACATAGGCAACCCTTTGAGAGCGAGGTCGGCCGAAATTGGTTTTCAAGGCCAACGCACTCTGCTAAACCGTACATACGCTCCAAGGGTTGCCTATGCTCGAAAAAATTTTAACGACAATTTTGGACTCCCGGCTCGATGATTTTCGGGAAGAGGGGCCAAAAAGGCAAACTGTATACATCCTTTCATATTTTTTCATGTTCAAATATCGAATAGAAAAAAAATAAGTTGAAAAACACCAGCAGCCCAAGTGAGCAGCTTTAGGGAAGCGAGGGCGCGAGCCGGGGGTGGGGGACGCTAGGCGAGTTAAATAAACGAAACCGTCCAACATTCGCGAATTCCGATAACGGAGAAGTGTTAGTGTTAGTATTGAAACCAGTCTCCTAGCTAGGGGAAATATGAGTAACGTGGTCACACAACGCGTTGCATTTGTAGTAGTGATGTGGTAAAATAAGGGTAGCATTATACAGTGCCAATCTACCTGAACCTGATTCCTGTATCTGTCATATATTAAAAATAAAAAAGTCAGTAAAAGAATCGCAGTGACGAAATTTGGGTAAAAATCTCGAGGTGTGAATGAAAATTTTGCCAACTAATATTACTGAAAAGGGAAGTCGACTCATTTTCAGAAAGAGGGGCGGAAGTGAGGAATTGGGGCCGCGGAGCGGCTCATAGGCGTAGCCCACTAGTTTTATAAACTTTGAAAAATTGAAATTAGGTAGGTACTGAAAATATTAGAATCATATGGATCTTCTATCTGTTTTAGGCCCGTAGTTAGTAATGGGGCCGCTTGCCCCGGTTACCGAAATGGCATGTTTCACGAACATCTGAGCCTCAAAAATGTTTTCCTCTGCCACATCTCAAGCAAAGTTCTAGCTACGGGCCTAATCGCTCTTTGTTGTACGTATTAAGTTGTTACGGTGAACTTCGAAGATCCTATGTGAGTAAGTTAGCGACATGCATCAGGTTCATGGCACAAAAAGGATCGAAATTTCTGGCTCCAAAGTTAGAGATGTGCCTTGAAAAGTGAGCTGTTGAAAATGAAAAGTACTTTTCTTTTCACTTTGCTTTTCACTTAAAAGTAATTTCTTGAAAAGTACTTTTCACTTGTAAAAAAATCATGTGACATCACAGGTGTAGGCGATTAATGGCAGACATTTACATGGGTTTATATGGGAGAATGTGCGTTTTTCAATTTTTTATTTGAAAGGGAGGGTAATTTTCATGGTTTTTGGATCAGATCTTACATAAAATTCAACGAGCTTTCCGATGGTGTAATTGTTTTTTGATTTTGAGTGATAGTTTTCTGATAAATTTAGATAAACGAAAAAAAAATCTGAAGGTGTCGTCGAATTATTGAAAAATAAATAAGAAAAATTGATCATAGAACAAAAACTAATATACCATTAGAAAGAGCATAAAAAATGCTACATTTCGTTCATTTAATGTTTTTTTTCATGTGCTATACTTTTTGAAATATTTCAACTCAAACATTTGGAACGATGTACTTCAAAAAGTATACCGCATGGAAAAAAACATGAAATGGACAAAATGTAGCATTTTTCATGCTCTTTCTAATGGTATATTCGATTTTATTCAACGATCAATTTTTCTTATTTATTTTTCAATAATTCGTCAACACCTTCAAGTTTTCCTTTCGTTTATCTCAATTTATAAGAAAACTATTGCACAAAATCAAAAAATAATTACACCATCGGAAAGCTCGTAGAATTTCATATAAGATATGATCCAAAAATTATGAAAATCATCCTCCCCTTCGAATAAAAAATTGAAAAACGCACATTCTCCCATATAAACTCGTGTAAATTTCTGCCATTAATCGCCTACACCTGTGACGTCACAAAACTTGTACTCAGGCCTTGTACTATAGGTGGTGTTGGTTAGGGTGGCTTGAAAAAAAAAAACACATCTTGTAATTTGACTAAATTTGGTGTGGTGGTTTACTTTGAGTGGGAGACCTCCCAAAAAAATTATGAGCTCTCCAGGGACAAGTGCGGAGGAGCAGGGGGTGCTCTAAGTACACCTCCTTTTGAAAAAAAATTGAAATTTTTATACACCAGTGCAGCCAACAGCTAATCATAAAATTCAAAAATACAGAATCTATATAGACTTTGAATTGATAATTTTTTCGCCTAAAAATACCTATTATATAATTATATATATTTTTTCAATCGCTAGAAGTATATTTCGGAAATGTTTGGGGAAAATTTTGCAGATCAGTGCAGCCAGTTATAAGTTGTGACATGCTACACTACAGAATTTACGTTGATCTCAAATTAATTTTTTTATCTTTTGAAAAATTCACAATAATTGATATCAAACTGAATACTTGCTTGAAAGCCGACAATAATTGAACTAATGATGTTTCGTCGTGTAAAATATTATTTTGGCGTGTTGACCCCTTATTTCATAATACATATCCCCCCGTCGTTCTTGAACACTTTACTGTCGTGCTATAGAGACTGCAATGTAACGCTGGTTTGCCTATCCCCTAGCGCCGTAAGCCAGTGGAGCAGCCGGCAAGAAAACAACTGGCATTGCCTCGAGTCTATCTGACGTCATTTAGAGCACGAAGCTCGTAATTTTATTGGTTCGTTGTCCGCTGCTCCACTAGCTTACGGCGCTGGGGGATAGGCAAACCAGCGTTACATTGCAGTCTCTATAATCTGTCGTGAAACTGTGTGATTGCTCGTCGTTCCTACACCTAATTTGACCGTGCAAATGCTCGTCGTGATGACGCCCTATTCTGGCGTGCAAAAAAATATTTCCCTTTTTATAATAATATTTCTCTCATAGCAAAGATATGGCTCCCTAATTGCACCTCTTTGGGTACTGATAATCATGTTTTTTTTTAGAATAAATGAAAAAAAGAGAGATTTTCTAAAAATTTACGTGATATGCCTGAGCTAGCCTGAGCACAGCGAATGTTGTAATTTGAAAAACTGAAAAGACAATTTTCTAAACTTTTTTATACGGTTGCCTTACAATGAAAGCAAGTATTGTAATGACGAAAATCAGTCAAAAAATAAAACCAAATACTTTGGCCTTGATAACCAATGAATCTTCACCTATTTGGAACTTTCCACTTACGGCTAATAATCACACCAAATAATCACGCCAAACCAAAACACCTTGAAATACCTAACCATACAATAGCCATATATTTTTGCCGTATGTTTTTGCCGTATCTCTTGGCCGTATATTTTGGCCGTAGCTTTTCACCGTAGCTTTTCGCCGTATCTTTTCGCCGTATCATTTGGCCGTATCAAATACCTTCTCACTATTTTTCAAACCCATATAAAAACCCTAACTTTAAGCTGTATAGTTTCATTCTAGTTCAGAGTTTCAGTTCTGATACATTCTGTTTATTCTGTTTAACCAGTGTAAATCAGTTTACTGTAAATTATAAAAAGTTCTTGTGAAACTGTGTTATTTTATTCTTAAAAGTGTTCAGTGATCTTTTCAAAACTTTCAAGTCAGTTGTTAAAAGTCAGTTTTTAAAAAGTGTTAAAATTAGCAAGATTTGGTCATCACATTTTGGCGCCCGAACAGGGACGGATCCAAATCCAAGGAACTTAAAAGGATTCAAATCCTAGGATTCCAATCCAAGGAACCAAAAAGGAAAAATTCAAAATATATTGGAACAAAGATCATTTCAAAACGGTAATATCAAATCCATGTTCATTAATTTTTTCGCGAGTGTTATAAAAAAGACAGTGAAAATTAGTTTACAAATAATTTTTGACATAGTGATCGGAATTTTAGTCTTTTAATGGTGAAAGAAATAGAACATATACCTATTTCCCCAAACAAATTCGAAGTCTTAACAGACGAATCTACTGAAAGCGAAGAAACTCTTGCTTTTAAAAATTTTGGTTGGGTACACAATCTCCCTCTAAATACAGTAGAATTTGTGCTTACTTCAGTAAATATCCCAATACCCGAAAAAGCAAATAAAGACCAAAAACTAAAACTTCTAAAAAAATTCATTGAAGAAAATCTAGAAAATCATATAAAGGCAAAAAAAGCATATCATATCTTTCTCACCGAAGAATTACAACCATATTTATCAAAATCAACCTCTAACATCGAAACTCAAACTAATTTCTCAAATAAAAACAAAACAACCCAAACCATGCCTTTTGATAAAATTTTCCATCCCACTAAATTCTCTGGTTTTGATACAAACCTTCAAAAGTTTTTTAAAGAATTTGAACGATGCTGTGTAGCAAATGATTGGAATGATGCCAAACAGGTAACCTATTTTCCCATGTACCTTACAGACCTGGCTTTAGATGTCTATAATAATTTAGGACCAATTGAACCATCAACCTATGCCAACTTAAAAAAGGCATTTTTGCACGATTTCAATGAAAAAGCTCAACAAGATCTTTGTGAAACTAAATTAATCACCCGAGTTCAAAAAGAAAATGAGCCAATTCTTCAATACGTTACCGATGTTTTGGATTTATGCAACACTGTCAATGACAAAATGACAGAAGCTGAAAAATGTAAACATGTTCTAAAAGGACTTTTACCCAAAATTCATGAAGCCATATCACTATGTGATAATAATTCTTTAAAAACTCTCCGCGATAATCTTCAGAAATACGAGTGCAGCAAAAATTTAATCGAATACCGGAAAAATCAGGATAAAGATTCAAAACTGCAAAAAATTGAACATGACATCTTTCAATTATCAAAGCAAATGTCAAAAAATCTTTCAGTCTCTCCAAAACAAACCACTAATTTTTTACCTCAAACCAGACCCAATTTTCGTGAATATCAAAACATTTACCAACCCCAAAATTATCAAGTACCAAGACTTGGTTTTCGACCACAATTTCAAACACGTTTTCAAAATCATCCTCAAAGAATACCATTTAATACATTCCCAAATCGATTTTCTAGAGTAGTTTCAAACCGTTTTCCAAATTCATTTCGAAATCAATCATATCGTTTCTCAAATAATTCGTTCCGAAATGACACTAATCGTTCCCCTGCCAATCAACCAAATCGTTTCTCCACAAACCAAACCTTCAAAAAATTCGATGCACCCAAAAATCAAAACAATTTTACTACAAAAACCCCATTCTGTACTTTTTGCAAAAAGAAAGGACATGAAACTGAAAAATGCTTCAGTAAAAATAGACAAAAAAAAACTTCGAATTAATTACACCATCTAAAACCCATATAACCTGCTTTTTTCTAAATAAGCATCAAAAAACCCAATTTTTTCAAAATACTCAGGCACTGAATAAATATACCAATGAAAAATATTATTCTGAAGAAGAATCTAAAATGTTAACGATGCCATCGAATGAAAAAAATTCTGAAACTAACCAAATCAAAAATATTAAAATTTGTAATTTGGAACTAGAAGTAAAAATTAACAATTCAACTATAAAAGCAGTTGTTGATACTGGTAGCAATGTTTCCCTTATACAAGATAAATTTCTAACCCCTTCTGATATAATGACCCCTCCAGACATGTCAATTTCAGCAGCAAATAGCTCAAAAATTAAAATTATTGGAAAAGTCCTATTAAAAATACAAATTCAAGATCAAAAATACGAATTATTAGCTTATGTAGGCAAAAATTTAAGCTCTTCTTTAATACTCGGAACAAATTTTTTCTTGGAACATTCAACAATTTTGAATTTTGCCAAACATCAAATTACTTTAGGAAAATTCCCTAAAAAAGTAGTAATTCCAATGGACCAAAATTGGCTTAAATTATGTGAAAAACATACGATTTCGGTTTATCATAATAAAATAATATCACAATCAAAAATTCAAATTCCTCCAAAAACAACAACAACCTTCAAAATTGAACACAACTTGAATTACCCCCTTCGATTTACCCATTGTAAAAATTTTATAAACACATCAGGATTAAATATTTCAATTTTACCTTCAACAAAATCAAATGAATTAGAAATAAATATAAAGAACTACACACATGTAGCCCAAAATATTTTCAAAAATCAAAATTTAGGAATTTTGGAAAAAACCAAAAATAATATCCAAACTAATATTCATACATTAAAAACATCAGAAATACATGAAATTCAAACAGACAGTGATGGCCAAAAACTTGAAATTTCACCCCATCTTACTAAGGAACAAAAAAGCAAAGTATTATCTCTCTTGCAAAAATATCTTCATTTATTTTCGACTGACCCACTAAAAATTGAAAAAGCCAATGTACCAGAGTATACCTTAAGATTAAAAGATTCAAGTCCAGTAATTTGTCGAGGTTATAAATTATCACCTCCTGAAAGAAGAGAAATAAATCGCCAAATTGAACAAATGCTAGAAGCAGGAATTTTAGAAAGGTCTACTTCTCATTATTGCTCACCAGCCTTTCTTTTGAAAAAACCTGATGGCAGTTACAGATTTTTGGTAAATTATCAAAAAATAAATGCAAAATTATTACCAGATTACAATTCAGTGCCTCGAATTGAAAATGTTATTATGGCCTTAGAAGGCTCAAATTTTTTCTGTGTTTTGGACTGCAACAGTGGCTTTCATCAAATTCCTCTTGCAGAAGAAAGCAGGTATTTAACAACAATCATTGTTGAAAATCAATTATATCAATTTACCCGATTGCCCCAAGGATTGATGCTCTCCCCCGCTGCATTTTGCAAAGCCCTAAATTCTGAACTTTCTGACATGCTTTATAATGAAATTGTAGTCTACATGGATGATATCTGTGTTTTTGGAAATTCTTTCGAAAGCACATTTCAAAATTTAGCCAAAACTTTAGATCGATTAGACAAACTAAATTTGAGATTAAAAACATCCAAATGTAAATTTTTTTATAATGAAATTAATTTATTAGGTCACAAAATAAATGGAAACCAAATTCAGCCCATTGATAAAAATATTGAATCCATTAAAAAAATACAACGACCCAAAAATGTCACCGAAGTTCGAGCCTTTTTAGGAATTTGTTCCCATTACCGAAAATTTATCAAAAATTTTTCCAGTATAGCAAGTTGCATAACTGATTTGACAAAAGGTGACCCAGCAAAAAAATCCCTTGTAAACTGGGAAGGAAAACATGAACGTGCCTTCAACGAATTAAAAACAAAGTTAATTTCTTACCCCATTCTGGCTATTTTTAATGAAAAACGTGAAACGATCGTTGAAACAGACGCCTCCAATATTGCCATTGGTGGTGTACTATCCCAAAAAAATGAAAACGATGGAAAAATTCATCCAATCGCCTACTATAGTAAAAAATTACAGCCTAGACAAAAAAAGTATAGCACTTACGATCTTGAGCTTATGGCATTAGTGGACACTATTTGTCACTTCAGAGAATACCTATTTGGTAGGCATTTCATCGTTTTCACTGACCATGCCCCATTAATTCATTATAAAAATATGAAAGAACCAAACTCACGGCTAGCTCGAATGATTCTTAAACTTTCAGAGTATGACTTTGAAATAAAACACAAATCTGGCAAAACTAATGTTGTTGCAGATTTTCTTAGTAGAATAGAAATCAACCAGATAACTAATGTATCATCTTTAGCTTCAGAACAAGATAAAGATGAATTTTGTAAAAACTTGAAACTAGCCCTCAAAAATGAAATTTGGGAATCAAATTTACCAAGTAATGAAAAACGAAAATTTTTTCGCATAAGTCGTCGCTATTCCCTTACCCCTGATAATCTTCTCACATATAAATTACACGATAAAACCCTTCCTGAAATACCCCATCATCTCATCCCCACCCTCATCGAAGGATATCATGATGACCCCTTAAGTGGTGGCCATTTCGGCATTAGGAAAACCACCGAAAAATTGCAAAATAAATATCATTGGAATGGATTATCCACTGATGTTGAAAAATATGTGCAGAGCTGCGAGCCCTGCCAAGAAAGGAAAAAACCCAAAGGTGCAAAACCGGGCCTTCTACAACCCATTCCACCAACCGAGTGTGCTATATTAACACACCTCGAGATAGACTTTTTAGGACCTTTGCCAAAAAGCTATGGTAAGGAACATGTTCTAGTTGGCACGTGCAGAGCTACAAAATTTGCGTTCACTCATGCAGTAGCATCAGCCAATGCTGAAAATGTCATAGACTACATAACTCAGCTTATCTGCCTTTATGGCTGTCCAAAGAAAATTTCGTGTGACAATGGCTCACATTTTAAAAATACAAAATTTCAAAATTACTGCAAAATTTATGGGATAGAATTAGCCTACAGTTCCACGTACAGTCCTACGACTCAAGGCGGAACAGAGGCCTACAATAAATGTTTAGCTAAAATTTTGAGTTACTATGTAAACGAAGAAAAATCAAATTGGGCGAAATTACTTAAATTTGTCACATTTAGTTACAATATTACCCCAATTTCAAATTTTGAGAAATTATCCCCATACTTTTTACTATATGGAAGAGAACCTAACCTTCCAATAGACAACAAATTAAAAGTTGAAAATAAAAATAACCAAATCAGACTAGATGAATTGAGAAAATTGGACGAAATTAGAAAAATGGTACCAAAATTGATTCATAGGAATCAAATGATCAATAAAAAATATTATGATTTAACTCATAAAGAGATTGAATTTTTGGATGGTGAGAAAGCGCTACTCGCCAATCCAATAAAAAATAAATTGACCCCATGTTACATTGGGCCTGTTACAATTTTGGAGAAATTATCTCCGTTGAATTATGTCATCAAATATGACAAAGGAAAAAAGAAAGACAAAGTTGAAACAGTACACGTCAGACGTCTGAAAAAATTCATCAAACGTGAACCAAACAAGTAGACTCAAATTTCTGCATGCTATGGATGAAAAATAGGCAAAATAAATCAGCCAAAAAATTTTCCTTTCATTACCTATTTGTAAAATCCAACCCCATGAAACAAGAAAACCTCACATTTCAGAAATCGAGGCTCTCATAAACAGAATTTTTTATTTAATGGACGAAACTGTCTATGTTTATTTCAGTCCAATGACAGGACATGAATCCATTTTCGAAGTTGTTTTATCAAAACGTCAAATCGATATATCTAATTATAAGTTAAATGGAATTATTGTGTAAATTTTTTTTTTCTTCCCCTTATTTTACATATTGTATAAGAAAATTATTTTTATTCTTATTTCTTAAACACTTGTTTATTTTTTGTTCAAGATGAAATTTATACTGGTAATGGTCCTACTTTCCCTCACCAATTCGGAAAAACTCAAAATCGAAATTACCCAAGGCTCCTTCTTATCCAAATTGGAAAACATCGTAGTTCATGAAAAAACTCTACCACTGAATGGTCATCACAGTATCAAAGTGAAACCCCAGCCAAAAATTGGAAAAATTAAAATTTTAATGCACCAAAATCTAACAAAAGGGTACCGAGGAATGAGGAGCTGAAATTCGAAACAATTCTTCCATGAGTTTTGGTTTTTATGATCTGAAAACCTAGTGATAAAAATGTTGGCTCCCTAACCATCTCCTACCCTCTGTTGTCTGTATGGGGCAAAATGATTCTTTCTTCAGCTTTTCCAAGGAGAAGGTGGTGGAATCAACAAATTATACTTATATATAGGTAGGTAAGTAAGTATAATTCCCCCCTGTCAGTAGAACATCTTGAAAAATGCGAAAACTTATTTTTCCGCAACCCTTTTCACTCACAAAAATGGGTAATTTTTGGTCGAAAATTTTTTCTCGTGATTACACCACAGAATACGTATTTGTGCATCAGTTTTCCAAATTTTGCTGTGTTTCATTTTTCCCTCACGATTTTTGTGATTTTAAGTACCTACAAGTAAGTAGCTTACAGTACAAGGCTCTTTTCAGCTTTTCCATGGACGTGGGTTTTCAATCAAATTTTTTCAAACTCGCTTGGATGGTACAGTAAAATTGAATGTTTCATTTTCGTTCTAGGTAGGTATACGAAATTGCTATAGTCATACGAAAAAATCTGCAACAGATTCGTGTTCTAGCGACTCAAACTATTTACCTTCATAAACTCCATTTGTACGATCAAAGCTCTTGGTCTTGCCACCCTACCAATTTTTCTGTTAAATTGTGAGATTTCTGATGAAAGGGCGAAATGGGGTGGGGCAAGCACGGATCTCCCCCCCCCCCCCCCATTATCACCGATTAGGATGAAATTTTTGCTGCGTAATATCTACCCATAAGCTGAAAAATTGGTGGAGTGGCACGACCAGTATGTAACAAATAAATTTTCTCCATCAGTATAAAGGACAACGTTAGTAGCGAGGTGTTATTCAAAAAAAAACGTTCGTTGACAGAATAGTTGAAATAACATGTAATTAGGTAATTACCTAGGCAAGTTTGAAAAAATTTGGTTGAAAACCCACGTCCCACGTTCATGGAAAAGCTGAAAAGAGCCTTGTGCTATAACCTACTTGTACTAATGTCCAACTTTTCATTTTTTTTCATTTTTTTCTTGAAACTTTCTAAAACTTAGTTCTCGACGAATTCATTTTTTTTTTTTTTAGTTAAAGGGAGAATAATATGATCGGTTGAAATAGAAAAGTAATAAGGTAAGTCAAATATCCAAGTAGAAAATAGGATGATAAGAGAAATTATTTATAACCTGTTGTGCTCGACGATGATGTTGGCCGTGAATTGCTGCGTTCGGTTTTTAAATATCCAGACAGGCTATCGTCTATGACCTTACTGCGTGAATCGTCCCATGCTGGATCACTCATATCTACAGTAACAAGATAACGAAGAATATTATTTACATATGTGTACGGTTTAAAAAACAGATATTTTATGAATGTATTATATAAAGCAAAGTGGCGTTTTCGTCGTCTCTCATGATTTTCGAAGATGCGCCGAGTTCGAGTTGGAGGTAAGGCGCGTTCGATAGCCCTTGGCGCGAGGAAGGGTTAGCTCGCAAGAAGATTACATAAGGAAACCTCGAATCGCGTCAACGAATTTAGTACCTGACTAAGTCGGTAAAATTTCAAGACTCTCGTACACATTTTAGTAATAAACGCGCAGATTTTAAATTTCAATGAATTGATCAGTTCGACGAGATCTTTAAAATGACGAGTTTTTGAGATCGAGACATGCAAATTTTCCAGTTTATTGGTCTCAGAAAAATAGGCGTTTTGCGCGGTAGCGGCGTCAATCCCCTCGACGTGATATCACCCAAGCGCCCAGCCTGATCGATTAAAAATAAAAAACCTAATAAAGGTACAAAATAGGGTGATGAATGAAATTATTCATTACCTACCTATTTCTTTTGATGGCAATGATTTCGTACACTCTTGCGTTTCGAACAGCATATCATTACCTTTGGATACGATGTACTCCCTCGTGCCCCGCCAGAAAAAATCCAAAATTGGTGACGATAGCGCATCTACAGTTTCAGGTGACAAAAAATATTATTTATATGGTTAAGAAACAAATAATAAGTATTTTATGAGAAAATGGCATCGACCTTACACTAATATGGACTGCTAATCCAAATGGAAGGCTTCCGGCCAAAGATTTTACGGGGTTTTACCAGAACGCAAGTGCGCATGCTCACAACGCCTAACATCACGGGATGCGGGGAAGGGCGATTACCACCGTTTGTTTATGTGTGGTGTACCAACTACCAATCGCGTGCTTTGAATCCAGAAAAACCCCGTATATTCTTTTCCCAAAACAACGTTAGATTTTTACATTGCATTAGCAGTCCATATTAAGTGTAAGGTCGATGGAAAATGGTAAACTTTTTATCTAGAATAATAATTGTAAGTAATTTATCTCAATGTAAGCAGTGAACGCTAAGGTGGCCCTTATTTGTACTTGGTGAAAACAAAAATTGGGTAGTGGTCTGGCCACTTTTAAATCACGTCGAAGACAGGCGAATCAACATAGAACATCACGCTAGTGATCCCCCCCCGCCCCCTCCATGTCAGAATCGTAAACGTCATGTCAATGTACTAGCGTGAACCTTATATTCTCTAATCATTAAATAGCCCTTTTCCACGTTTTCAATTTCTTTTTTTTCAGAAATGAAACGTTGAATTAAAAAACTTTTTAGACAAAAGTTTCTTAATTTTTCGAGTTCTTTTCAAAAAAACAAAAACGGAAATTGCAGGAAAAGAACTCGCCGAGTTCCAGACCCCCCGAATTCACTGTTTTTACTAAACTTGGACAAAGCTTACAACAAGGCTGGAGAATAGACGTTTTGCTCGAATTTGCTGAAAATTGATCTACTCGTCAATTCGGACAATGTGATCGGAGCAAAAATTTGAAATTTTGAAAATTACCCCTAACCTCCCCTTTTTTGGGGGTCAAAAATTTTCAAAAATGAAAATTGAAGTTTTCAGCGGATTTTACGTGTAAAAATCAACAATTTCGCTGAAATTCCAGTCTGATTGGTTTTTTTTTGCCATTTTTAGAGCTTTTGAAAGTTTTTGAAAATGTTGAAAAATGGCCATTTTGAATGAGATCTAGAAAAAAAATGGAAACGAGTTGAATTTTGAGAATAGCAAAAGCGATTGAAGACATGTATGAACTAAATATGTGCAAAGTTTGGTTTTGATTGATGCTTTTAAAAGCTTTGTAGCCTCGCGGAAAGATTGTATGAAAAATTGCAGTTCTAAGTGATAAAACTCGTGCAGTTTTAAGTGATAAAACTCGTTAAAAAATCGATATATCGTGATAAATTGATTCGATACATCGATGTATCGATTTTATTTATGCATTTGCTCATTTTTTATCAATCATTCAATCATTATCTAATTATCTGCTTGAAAATTTAAGCTTTTTGATTTCTATCGTTTGGTTGATCGATAGAAGTACTTTTGATCACCTTTATTATTGTACTACGAAAATCTCGTTTGGTTTATTAGTTCCTAAGTACTTTTGATCACCTTTATTTATTCTACTACGAAAATAACGTCGGTACGTTTTAGCTAATGAGAAGTTCATTCAGATCAATTATCAATTATCAGCCACCAGCGCAGATTATTCACGTGTTTAGCGTTGTGTTGAAAACGGATTAATGAAACCAGATTGGAGTGTATTTTGATTTATCGATATCTTGTTTGTGATTCTTGACTGATAAAGCGATGGTAAATATAGAAGTAGTTTTGAAATGCGACAAATATACTGGAGAAAATGCCATCAAATTACGATCAGCTTCCAGACCAATGGGCATTATCACAGTTTCAAATTCGTTCCGAATCTGTAAATGCATTTTTAAAGTGACTTTTATTCAACTCCTCAACGCTGATTGAGCTAAAATTTATCTCGCTAAAAGAGCACGTCACCTACAAATCAAAAATATAAAGTTTGATATGCCCAAGTTGATCATTCTTGGCTTGGATCTGGTTGTGAGAGATGATCAAGGGAATATTTTAATTCTATAATTCGTTTTCACTTTTCACCTTTCAAACAACCGAATTCTTAAAATTAAAAATTGAGTTATGTAATCTGACGACTATCTTCAATTCTCCATTCTGGTACTGCTATTTCAATGCTTTTTAAACAATTTTTTGCATTATTTTCAAGAATTTTAAATTTTAATGAAAGTGCGAAGGAAATTTCCTATTCTTTGTTACATAAATGGAAATTAATGCATATCCGAATTTTATTTTCATGGGTGAAAAACTGATAACGATGAGAAATCTCAGTTAACAGGCATAAAATTTAGCCAGCGTCGAAATAAAAATTGCTGGTTGCCAAATTCCAAGGAAAAATTTTAAAATTCAACTAGGTAGGTTAGTAGGTAAAAAAATTATCTCCGTACCAAACGAGACGTTAGTTTTAGTAAATCGGGAGTCAATTTTTTGAGTTGAAAAATGAAAAATTTGTGCGTCTTCGGGAGACTTTAGTTTTCGACACACGAAACACGTACGTGACACGTAAACGCGTAAAATGACATTTTTTATTTAAAAAAAAAGAAAGAATTTTTCGATTTTGCTCCTATAAATTTTCCAATCTTCATAGATTTCAATTTTGAGCCAATTTCATTACTCTCATTTCAATTAAATTAATAATTTATAAATTCCCATGATTTCTACCGTTTTCGTATCCTCTTCTTTGATTCCTTTAATTTAAGTTCCTCGGGGATTCAATTTTCCCTCTTCATCATTACTTCTTGTATTACATATTGTAAAAGTCGGATCTAGACTCGAAGTACTCGTTTCTTCTTAGGTACCTACTTTACTTGAAACGGGACTGATGAAAATGGCTCAAATTTGGAAATCTACATTTTTGAGATGATTTCTAGAATCGTTTGCACGGTTTACTCGTTACATCGAATATTTTACAAAAAAATTGAATTCAAAAATTATTAGATTTGTCCAAGAATTTTCCAAGTTTTTTCAAATTCAAATTTTTTTTGGAAACTATTCGATGTAACGAGAAAATCATGCACACGATTCTAAAAATTATCTCAAAAATTGTGATTTCCAAATTTTAGCTAATTTCATCCATTAGGTAACCACGTTTCCAATATGTCAAACACCGCTTTCTTTTCACATTTGTAATGTTCAAAATTTTTTATAAAGGTCGAAAAGTCAGTGGCGTCGACAGAATGGAAAATTGGGGGGGGCACAAAAGGGGCCATGTGTTGGACAATTTTTCTGCTTTTTCGAAGTGCAAAAGGGGGACTGACTTTTTTCACCTGCTAAAAATGGGGAGATGGTAAAAAGGGAGCATTCTTCCGCACTTTCGTCTCAATTAAATTAAAGAAGTGTTATTTTGTTTGTGCCCGAGCGAAGCGAGGGCGAAATTTTGAAAAAATTGGATTTTAATTGCCTTAAAAAGACGTTTTTTCATGTTTTAATGCTTTGAAAATCCCTATTTTGATGTAACTGTAACGTAAATTTATAAACACAACATGAATTGGGGGGGGGGGGGGCCAAGCGGGGGCCAGAACTTTTTCCGGGGGGGCCTGGCCCCCCCCCCCCCCCCGGGCCCCCCCTTGACGACGCCTCTGCGAAAAGTGAGTAATGAAATATTGATTTGAAATCTACATTATTCTAGATGATCTCTAAAATCCTGTCCATAGATTTCTCGAGGCATCGCATATGTTTCAAAAAAGATTGAGTTTGAAAAGAATTTTTTCAAAACTTCATTCCAACTTGATACTTTCCTGAACATGAAAAAAAGTTTAAAAAATAGAAAAATGTTTGAAAATTTTTTCTATTAAATAAATAGCTCCGAAAATTTAATCTCGCATTTTCAAAAAATTTTCCGAATTGAATTTTCTCGAATCTTTTTTCTAAACACAGAAAACGTTTAAAACATGAAGAATTGTTTTGAATTTTTTCAACCAAGTACCTCCAAAAATTTAATCTCAAATTTTCAAAACTTTTTTCAGATTCTGAACTTTTCTGAATAAGAAAAAATGTAGAAGAAATTGAAAAATGTTCTAATTTTTTTCCACTAGTTCCAAAAATCTTACCTCAAATCTTTTTCAAACACGAAAAAACGTTTAAAAAATTGAAACTTATTTCAATTTTTTTTACAAAGGAGCTTCAAAAATTCAATCTCAAATTTTTAAATTTTTTTCAAATAATTTCCTCAAAACTTTTTGTTTTTACACACAAAGAAACAAAACAAAATATACTAAAATAGTTCCAAATTTTCTTAAAACTGTTCGTTTTTTTATATAAAAAAAAAATTAGAAAATGTTCTAGAAAATTTTCCACATGCTTAAAAAATGTTTTGTTCAAATTTTCATAATTTTCTCATATTCTACATTTCTACTAGCCTGCTTTCCTTGTAACGCGTCATATGCGCTTTCACGTCATACCTATATTTTGTAATATAAAACTGAAGTTTACAAAAATTCATATATGGAATGGATGGATTCAAATAGTTTACACATGCAACTACGTAATAAAAAGGTAAAAAGGTCCATTTCAGTGGCCCTGCCCATAAAAGGGATTTCAATGAAACACATATAGGAGGATTGTGCTACGTTTGTGCTGGTTTGTGCTGCTATTTTCGTCGTTTGTGCTGCTCCCCTTCCCCCGTCATCGCCCTTTTTTTAAAAAAAAACTTTGGGCAGGGCTGGTGAAACGGCAGCCCTGCCCATAAAACCGAGGGGGGTGAAACACATATGAGAGGATTGTGCTACGTTTGTGCTGGTTTGTGCTGCTATTCCCGACGTTTGTGCTGCTCCCCTTCCCCCGTCATCGACCTTTTTTAAAAAAAAACATGGGCAGGGCTGGTGAAACGGCAGCCCTGCCCATACAACCGAGAGGGGTGAAACACATATGAGAGGATTGTGCTACGTTTGTGCTGGTTTGTGCTGCTATTCCCGACTTTTGTGCTGCTCCCCTTCCCCCGTCATCACCCTTTTAAAAAAAAACATGGGCAGGGCTGGTGAAACGGCAGCCCTGCCCATAAAACCGAGGGGGGTGAAACACATATGAGAGGATTGTGCTACGTTTGTGCTGGTTTGTGCTGCTATTTTCGACGTTTGTGCTGCTCCCCTTCCCCCCTTTTTTTAAAAAAAACGTTGGGCAGTACATGGAAACCACAGCCTCATCATGCCGCTAATACAGGATGTCCGAAGAGTGATCTGCCATACTTCATTTTTGGATACAATCGGGTACCACTGAAAAAAACATTAGATGAACAAATTGCATATCTTGAAAATTGAAGGGGCAATTTTTTTTTTTAAATCACGTAAATTTTTTTTTCAACCATGGGAATGGATAGTACTTTGAAAAATGAATAAATTTTCATTATAATTATGACTTTTTGCATAATTTGAAAATTGAAGGGGCTAAAAAAAATTCGTTCAAAAAAGTTCTAAAAAATTGAACTGATCAAGGGAATGGATAGTATGTTGAAAAACGAACAAATTTTGTTCTGCAGACTTCTTGCCCAACATCAAAAATAAAGAGGCTACGGGTCATCTAAAATTGAGAAAATTTAAAAAAATTTCAAAGCCCACTTATTTTGAATGACCCGTAGCTCCTTCATTTTTGATGTTAGGCAAGAAGTCTGTAGAACAAAATTTGTTCATTTTTCAACACTATCCATTCCCTTGATCAGTTTAATTTTTTAGAACTTTTTTGAACGAAATTTTTTTTAGCCCCTTCAATTATCAAATTATGCAAAAAGTCATATAATGAAAATTTATTCAATTTTCAAAGTAGGTACTATCCATTTCCATGGTTGAAAAAAAATTTACGTGATTTTTGAAAAAAAAAAATTGCCCCTTCAATTTTCAAGATATGCAATTTGTTCATCTAACGGTTTTTTTTTTAGTGGTACCCGGTTATATCCAAAAATGAAGTACGGCAGACCACTCACCGAACACCCTGTAAAAACTGCAGAGTAACGCTGCTTTGCCTATACCAAGGAGCGTCTAGTTTCATTGTAGAGTTGTCGGAAATGACGCGGCACGATTTTTTATATTTTCATTTTTTAAAAACGGTTTAAAATTTTCTGAACGTTTTTTTCCAACTCCGAATTTTTTTCATATTTTTCCCATCTCAATTTTTTCAGTTATAATTTTCTCAACTCCAATTTTTTTCCATCAATTTTCCCAATTCAATTTTTTTTCTTTCAACTTTCTCAACTCAAATTATTTTCTATCAATTTTCTCAACTCATTTTTTTTCTAAACCCGCGGAACCTGTCATATGCTTTGGAACCACTTATGCCATAGATGTACTACCTCCAATTTGAAGAGGGAGGGGAGAAATTTGAAAAAAATTGAAATAATGAACACGATATTTAATGTACTCGACGAGAGAAGAAAAATGGCGTATTCATAATTTTTCTACCTCCCTCCATTTTCTCTCCCACCCTCCTCCATTTTTCTGATTCTTTCAATTTCACAGAGGGAGGAATTCTGAATACGCCATTTTTCTTCTCTCGTCGAGTACATTAAATATCGTGTTCATTATTTCAATTTTTTTCAAATTTCTCCCCTCCCTCTTCAAATTGGTAAAATTTGGGGTGGTGAGAGAGAAAATGAAGGGTGGGTGAAAATTTTTGAAAACGCCATTTTGTTCAGTTTTTCGAGTACTATCAGAATCGTGTTCATCCTGTTCAATTTTTGTTTTGTTTTGTATCTCATACTTTTTATCTGTGTACAACGCCACCTATGGGAAAAAGAGGGGGTTCCAACATGCGCTTGAGAATTGTCGAGTCCTAGGTAGTACATCTATGGCATAAGTGGTTCCAAAGCATATGACAGGTTCCGCGGGTTTAGAAAAAAAAATGAGTTGAGAAAATTGATAGAAAATAATTTGAGTTGAGAAAGTTGAAAGAAAAAAAATTGAGTTGGGAAAATTGATGGAAAAAAATTGGAGTTGAGAAAATTATAACTGAAAAAATTGAGATGGGAAAAATATGAAAAAAATTCGGAGTTGGAAAAAAACGTTCAGAAAATTTTAAACCGTTTTTAAAAAATGAAAATATAAAAAATCGTGCCGCGTCATTTCCGACAACTCTACAATGAAACTAGACGCTCCTTGGTATAGGCAAAGCAGCGTTACTCTGCAGTTTTTACAGGGTGTTCGGTGAGTGGTCTGCCGTACTTCATTTTTGGATATAACCGGGTACCACTAAAAAAAAACCGTTAGATGAACAAATTGCATATCTTGAAAATTGAAGGGGCAATTTTTTTTTTTCAAAAATCACGTAAATTTTTTTTCAACCATGGAAATGGATAGTACCTACTTTGAAAATTGAATAAATTTTCATTATATGACTTTTTGCATAATTTGATAATTGAAGGGGCTAAAAAAAATTTCGTTCAAAAAAGTTCTAAAAAATTAAACTGATCAAGGGAATGGATAGTGTTGAAAAATGAACAAATTTTGTTCTACAGACTTCTTGCCTAACATCAAAAATGAAGGAGCTACGGGTCATTCAAAATAAGTGGGCTTTGAAATTTTTTTAAATTTTCTCAATTTTAGATGACCCGTAGCCTCTTTATTTTTGATGTTGGGCAAGAAGTCTGCAGAACAAAATTTGTTCGTTTTTCAACATACTATCCATTCCCTTGATCAGTTCAATTTTTTAGAACTTTTTTGAACGAATTTTTTTTAGCCCCTTCAATTTTCAAATTATGCAAAAAGTCATAATTATAATGAAAATTTATTCATTTTTCAAAGTACTATCCATTCCCATGGTTGAAAAAAAAATTTACGTGATTTAAAAAAAAAATTGCCCCTTCAATTTTCAAGATATGCAATTTGTTCATCTAATGTTTTTTTCAGTGGTACCCGATTGTATCCAAAAATGAAGTATGGCAGATCACTCTTCGGACATCCTGTATTAGCGGCATGATGAGGCTGTGGTTTCCATGTACTGCCCAACGTTTTTTTTAAAAAAAGGGGGGAAGGGGAGCAGCACAAACGTCGAAAATAGCAGCACAAACCAGCACAAACGTAGCACAATCCTCTCATATGTGTTTCACCCCCCTCGGTTTTATGGGCAGGGCTGCCGTTTCACCAGCCCTGCCCATGTTTTTTTTTTTAAAAGGGTGATGACGGGGGAAGGGGAGCAGCACAAAAGTCGGGAATAGCAGCACAAACCAGCACAAACGTAGCACAATCCTCTCATATGTGTTTCACCCCTCTCGGTTGTATGGGCAGGGCTGCCGTTTCACCAGCCCTGCCCATGTTTTTTTTTAAAAAAGGTCGATGACGGGGGAAGGGGAGCAGCACAAACGTCGGGAATAGCAGCACAAACCAGCACAAACGTAGCACAATCCTCTCATATGTGTTTCACCCCCCTCGGTTTTATGGGCAGGGCTGCCGTTTCACCAGCCCTGCCCAAAGTTTTTTTTAAAAAAAGGGTGATGACGGGGGAAGGGGAGCAGCACAAACGACGAAAATAGCAGCACAAACCAGCACAAACGTAGCACAATCCTCCTATATGTGTTTCATTGAAATCCCTTTTATGGGCAGGGCCACTGAAATGGACCTGTAATAAAAAACAACTGATATCCGCTAAAAAATTCTCCGAAAAAGAATTAGTTCCCCGCCCTGGGAGTTTTCTTGAATTCGCTCAAACATGTGTACCTACACATCGAGTTTACCACTACAAATGAAAGCTGCGCAATAAAACATGGAAAGATTTCGATAAAAAAATGTTATGATATAATAAAGAAATCCGCCCAGGAAAACAGCCTTCCACTTCTCCAACACAAAATGAAAAAAAAAATTGGTAATAAAATGTTATGATATATCTAATGGTATTGTGAAATCCGTCCATAAAATCATCCTCCCACCTCAGTAAGACTGCACAGAAAATTGGCACCAATGCCAAAAATGAAAAAGAAATTTTAAAAAAATTGAGGGGCGGACAGAGCTTTTACATAAGCCCAGTAATCAGGCTTTAACTATACGAGGATTATAATTGATATAAAGTTAGTTTAAATTACTAAATTACTAAGCTTATGTGACAGCTCTGTCCGCCCCTCAATTTTTTTAAAATTTCTTTTTCATTTTTGGCATTGGTGCCAATTTTCTGTGCAGTCTTACTGAGGTGGGAGGATGATTTTATGGACGGATTTCACAATACCATTAGATATATCATATCATAACATTTTATTACCAATTTTTTTTTTCATTTTGTGTTGGAGAAGTGGAAGGCTGTTTTCCTGGGCGGATTTCTTTATTATATCATAACATTTTTTTATCGAAATCTTTCCATGTTTTATTGCGCAGCTTTCATTTGTAGTGGTAAACTCGATGTGTAGGTACACATGTTTGAGCGAATTCAAGAAAACTCCCAGGGCGGGGAACTAATTCTTTTTCGGAGAATTTTTTAGCGGATACTGGTTTGCGCATTCCATTTCTTATACTTTTTTGCATCCGCAGGGGGAAACCCGTAACGTAATGAAATATCTATTACCACGGTATTATTACATTTTGCTTGTTTTTTTTTCAGCCAACTTAAAAAAACCAAGCAAAATTTAATCAAAATATTTACAATACATAGATTTTTCGAGGGAAAATAATGGAAATTTGATTCTATGGGGTGTTCAGAGCTTCTGATCCCAGTTCGGGGGGGGGGGTCATTTTGACTTCAGATTATAACGATTACCCACTGAGTTGGAGGTGAAAAAATGTCTCGAAATCGAGTGCGGTATCAACATCGCGTGTTTTTTTACTCACCGCAGTTCGTTTCCAACATCATTCATTACCTACCTATTAAAAAACTCAATGTGGAGATCACAGAGAAGGTGGTGGGAAGTCATCAAATTAGAAATTTTTCGTAATTATCCGGTGAGGTGTCGAAATGCATGTTTTTTAACCTCTACAATCCAGTTTGGATGTTATTTTGAATTCTGACTCAAACCTCCCTCGCGACCATACTTCTTCTTTGATAAGAATAACATCGATAGATACGCAATTGCACATTGCATTGTAATCCATCGCTCTCAAGTCGAATTTTTGAAACACGAGTTTGAAAAACTGCCATGTTCAATCAATTTATTAATGCCTAGACATGAATTTCGACACATGCTTGTTGATTATGAAAAACAAATGTAGGTAATTTGGCCCTTCCCACCACCTTACTTAGGGACCCATTTTAGTTTTTTTTCCCCTCGAGAAAATAACATCAGAAACGAACTCAACAAGTAAAAAACATTGAATTTTGATATCACTCTCGATTCGAGACATTCTTTCACGAGTACTTCTTATAGTCTGAGGTCAAAATGACCCCAAAACTCCCTGAAACCAAAATTTCATGTTTTCTCCCCGAAAAATCGATTTGAAGTATTTGATTAAATTTTGCTTGTTTGTATTTTCAATCACACATTCTAGAGCTCGAGCGCTTCACATTAATTTTTCAAAATGGGCCTTGACGGATGGGCCGATCAGGCTAAAAATAATTTTACATTCATTTGTTTTCATTTTTTTCAATTCCTATTTCTATGCCTACTTAATAAATCATTTATCAACCGCTTGTGTTTTTGGGAATCATTTTTGGTTTTCTCGCGAAATTTCAACTCAATCTGATAGGTAATACGACATTTCTCTGGAAATTTGTAAAATTTCACCCCCTAAAATTTTCAGAAGGGGTAGAAATCTAAATTGGTCAACATTTTCGGGATTCTCGCGAAATTTCAACCCATTTTGACAGGTAACACGAAATTCTTCAATATTACTCGAAAATTTGCGAAATTTCACCCTCTAAAATCTTCAGAAGAGGTAGAAATAGAAATTAGTCGGCATTTTCGGGGTTCTCACAAAATTCTAACCCATTTTGATAGGTAACACGATATTTTTCAGTATTACTCGAAAATTTGTAAAATTTCCCACCCCTTCAATTTTCAGAAGGGGTGGAAATAAAAATTGTTCGGCATTTTCGGGTTTCTCACAAAATTCTAACCCATTTTGATACGTTACTCGGGGGGGGGGGGGGGTTCCCCATTTTGTAAAAATTTTATGGTAGTCTTATGTTTTTTTAAAATCGTGGTAGGCGCATCTTCAAAATTCGCCTGCGCACTAAACTAGGAGGGGGCTCTCGAAAAAATTTCAAATTTTTTTAAAGGCCTCCCCTAGTGAACATTGCAATGCGAAATGTAGGTACCTACCTACGTGTTTCTCATTCGCGATGAAAAAGTTTTTACATCAAATAATATCAAATCATATCTGATTAATTGCATGAAATTTCATCTGTTTTGATAAAATTGTACCTCTAGAATGTTCCAATTAAATTATATCTATCTAATTACATCTGGGTTTTTTTCAAGTATAATTTGATTACATTACATCGAACTGTATCTGAACTTTCATCATTTTCTCATGCATGAATTGATGCGATTTGATTTAATTTGATGTGATTTGATAAAATCAAATTGAAATATTTTTGAGGTATATCTAATTAGATCTAATTTTTTTTTCATACGGTTGGTAGGTATGCTTATGAAACAAAATTGACCCAAACAAGCGAGGAGAACTAAAAAGTACATTGTCTCTATTTATCCTACACATTTTGTGTTGATATAGTTAACACTGATTATAAATGGCGATTTTTACCTAGACAAGGTACCTATATCTATCAAACTACATTGTTCCTCTTGTCCCATCAACAAAATAATTATCAACTGAAATAATAGCTAAATTCAAAATGTTTGCAATATATGCGACACTGCATGAAAAAATCGACCTTGCGTGTCAAAATTTCAGTTTTCATTTTTTTCCCCGGAATGTTATTCTCTGAAGCCTTAAAATTGAGGTAGAAACCAACCCGAAGGGTCATTGCTCATTTGCGCACATTTTTTAAAATCATTATTGCACTTGCAGTGGTTTCTAAAGTTTAAGTAAACGTTGGATTTTTACATTCGATTTATTTCTGTACCTACAGATAATCAGGCGTGTAAACGACGATAGAACTAAAGTTTCACATATTTTATTTGTTCTAAATAGGCTAAATAATTTTGAAGTTTTTCCATTTTTCCAATTGCGAAGGAAAAATGGGTGTTCAGAAATTTTATGGATTTAAAGGTTTTTAAAAATAATTTTGTCGATGAAAACTGATTTCCAGCAAAGCCTCATGTAACAAAATTTTTAATAGAATTTCCGGATTTAAGTAAGTACGTACCTAGATCATTTTCCAAGTTTTTTTTTCTTTTTTTTGAAAAGAGAAAGTCGTTTGGTTTGAGTTGAATTTTTTCTAGAATGTTGAAAAACTGTTCGAATTTCTAAAAAAAAAAAACTATACTTACCTACCTATTCTAGGTCAATTTGTTAAGAAATCTTGAACAACTTAATTTTTAGTTTAAGGTGTTTTTTAAAAACAACATTTTTACTTTCAAGAAGATCAACTCCCCTCTTTGAATTTTTATTATTTCGTTTTTTGTTTTTTTGTATTTTTTTTAGATACCTAACTGATGTCTTTTTTGAAATTTTAATCGAGAACGAGATTCTTTAACTGAAATCTTCGTTGAAAGCAATTGAATAAAGCAAAAAAAAAATTAAAAATCAATTCTTTTTTCCCTTCCCTTGTGCCCAATTTCTATAGATTGTACAACAAAAATAATGACTGTAAAAAAAGTTATCCTACTACAGCGATGTGTTAAAAAAACACCATTCAAATTTATACAACACAGTTATGCAGTCAAGATAGCAGGTGGGCATTAAAAATTATGGTCTGTTTTTTTAAGCCATAGTCCTCAAAATGCTGTAGATATTGTTAAATATGTGGCGTTGATACAATGTTTCGTATTGGTAAACTATTCATTGTGAAAATAACGACCGCCTGAGTATTTTTTTAAAGGCTTCCCATTAGTCACTTGTGTTTTATTTATGAAATCCCAGGACTATTGTTGAAAAAACAGACTAATGAATTTTAACGTGGAACAGTACTTACCAAATTTCAATAAATGCAGGAAAAAATAAATTAGTATGAATTTTGACATTTTGTTTTAACAGCGAAAGCGAAACAATACCAAATCTGTAGAACGTTATAAACATCGAGCGTGGCGGAACCGTAAAATAATGAAATGTCGAATGAATAGTATCGATGAAAAATACCTATCTGTGAATTTTCTTATCATAAATACTCCGATTGAGTATCGAACGATTTTTAATCTCGCGATTAAGATGATTTCAAAAGATATATTGCATATCGTCGCGCTATAATTAAAACCAGCTAAGTGCCAAATTCTGTTTTTCACAGGAGAGCCAAAAAACGTAACAAAATTTGCATTACGCTTATGGACTTCGCAAATTTCAATCTAATTTTTTTCAGGTCTAAATTAAATAATTTACGTTTTTTAAATTTTAATCGATGCAGCTTGATTCAGATAACTCGAAATTGTAAGAAACTCAATTTTGAAAAAAATGGCATTTAGCTGGTTTTAATTATAGCGCGACGATATCGAATTTTCGAGGAAAAATTTATTGAATTTTTAATTTGTGTAGTGGTGAAGTACGGCAATTAAATAAATATTTATCATAAATGTAGAAACACGTACAGTGAGCAAATACATTGAGTTCATTTTATTTAATAAAAACCTTGACTTTCTTGTGCAAGAAAAAATTTGAGGAAGTCATAAAAAACTTACCCACAGGGTTGTCATTTTCATTAACAATTACCTACTATAAATTACATAAACGAAATGTCATAATTATCAATCTACTCCTTGAAATAAAAACGACTGTAATCAAGAGGTTTTTATGCTCAGGAGGTAATCGCCAATTCGCCATAATATTTTTAAAAATCACAATCAGCATTCATTGTTCCGTTTGTACACAAACACGGTCGGCAAATTAATGAACCTATTTTATTATTGGTATATTTAAAGGCATACATTCGAAGGAAGATAAAAAAAAAACAAATTAATTAATTAAATAAATTGAAATAAATTTGGCACCTAAGTCTATTAGGGTGGATCGCGAAAAAAAACATACCTCGGATTTGGACCAAATTTGCTGGAGTGGTTCTCCTAGATATGGAGACCTCCCGAAAAAATTTTGAGCCCCCCAGGTGTACGTGGGGGGGGGGGAGCAGGGGGTGCTCAAAGTGCACCTATTTTCGAAAAAATCGCTGTCTTTTGTGTTTTTCATGCACTCAAAAGTCGAGCCAGAAGCCTTCGTAGCACTTGAGAGGTGCGATTTGAGTTTCTACATCTCCCTAAACCATCGCCATCCTCCTCCGATCAAAACTCAGAAGGCTACCAGGGGGTCGAAAAGTTGCAGATTGCAATATTTCGACAAAACGAAATTTCTACCAATCTGAAATGATTGTTCTCCATGCAGTAATTGAACAAAACCTTTTTTCGACCACTGAAACTGAATTTTGAAAAAAAAATTTCATACGTTAGTGCAGCCAACAGAAAATCTTAAAATTCAAAAATACGTAGTTTATATCGACTTTGAACTGACTATTTTTTCGTTTGAAAATGTATTATTTTTTTCAATCACTAAAAGTACATATATTTCAAGATTTTTTGGAAAATTTTGAACATCAGTGCAGCCAGTTAGATACAAATTGTGACATGCTAAACTCTGGAATTTACATTTACCTCGAATTAATTTTTTTGTCGTTTGAAAAATTCTATATTTTCGGTAGAAATATCTACATACCACAGACAACTTGGCAATTTAGAACATAGGTACAACAATTAATAAAACCTTAAATAGGGTAATCTTTTTTAGTATCAAATTTTTTTAAAGACATTTTGATTACTGAGTGTAGGTTTTATCCTTGAATCACTTAAATCAGTGAACGATCTTGTTAATATCACACTTCGGCGCTGGCTGCACCAATGCATCAAATTTTCTAAGAAAAATTTTTATTCTGTAATTTTTTCAGATTTTTAAATGGTAGCTTTCATCTTCTGTACTTAAATCATGAAAGTTGAGCTTTCACCACCAAAGTTCAGCTTTGAACTTTTTAAAGTGTGACGATTATCGTTTTTAAATCTCCTATCAATTTTCTTTCAAACCCCGAAAATATTTTTCTCCCAAGTACAAGTGTTCTCTAGGCATGAGCCCTCAAAGTTGGGTAATAGGGTTGGTGCCAAAAATTTAGATTTGGCTGAAATTGAAATATGTTATAGAATATACAATTATAAAGTCAACGAAAGAAACCGCACTCAAATCGGTTGAGTAGAACACGAGAAAACAATTTTCTAAGTTCCGATTTTTGAACTCGTTCGAAAAATGACCGCCTCAACGAAAATATGCCCTGTGACGTCAGTTCCTCGTATTGGCGCCGCGAACATAACGGATTTCAACGCCCAATTTCAATTTTTCGTTGATTTCGAAGTTGACTTTTTCGATTTTGCTGAATTTTTTTTTACTAGTTTTTTTCTATGATGTGGTAAAGTAAATTATCAATCATTTCTTCTAATTTTCTCATCTCAAATTCATTTATTTCAAGTTTCTCAACTCAAATTTTTTTCTTCAAATTTTTGCACCTAATTTTTTTTCCTATAATTTTCTCAACTCAATTTTTTTCAGACGTACATAATTTTCAAAACTTGCATTTTTTCTTTCAATTTTCTCAACTGGAATTTTTTTCTTATAATTTTTTCGACTCAAATTTTTTCAGACGTAATTTTTTAAACTTAGATTTTTTCTTCCAATTTTCTCAACTCAAATTTGTTTTTTTTCGAACATAATTTCATCAACTCAAATTTTTTCAGAAGTAAGTAATTTTCTCAACTCAGATTTTTTCTTTCAATTTTCTCAAATTATCTTTTTTTCTTCTAATTTTCTCAACTCAATTTTTTTTCAATCTTCTCAATTTTTTTTTCCAATTTTATCAACTCAAATAATTTTTCCGAACATAATTTCATCACCTCAAACTTTTTCAGAAGTAAGTAATTTTCTCAACTCAGATTTTTTCTTTCAATTTTCTCAAATCATCTTTTTTTTCCAATTTTCTCAACTCAATTTTTTTTCAATCTTCTCAATTTATTTTTTTCCAATTTTATCAACTCAAATTTTTTCAAACGTAATTTTCTCGACTCAAATTTGTTTCTTTCAATTTCAACTCGAATTTTTTTCTTATAATTTTCTCAAATCAAATTTTTTTAGACGTAATTTTCAAAACTTGGATTTTTTCTTACAATTTTCTCAACTCAAATTTTTTTTCAATTTTCCCAACTCAATTTTTTTTCAATTTTCTCAACTTGAATTTTTTTCTTATAATTTTTTCAAATCAAATTTTTTCAGAAGTGATTTTCAAACCTTGGATTTTTTTCTTCCAATTTTCTCAACTCAAATTTTTTTCTTTCAATTTTCTCAAATCCAATTTGTTTTTTTTCAATTTTCTCAACTCGAATTTTTTTCTTTCAATTTTCCCAAATCCAATTTGTTTTTTTTTTCAATTTTCTCAACTCGAATTTTTTTCTCAATAATTTTCTCAAATCAAATTTGTTCAGACGTAATTTTTTCAACTCAATTTTTTTCGAACGTTAGTTTATTGGGATTATTTTGACTCTTGTATAGCTATAAATAACTCAAACTAGAATATTTTTACGTCCTTAATCCCTGATAAAATGAATTATCAAATACACATTGAAAAATCAACGAAAAAAATTACGATTAATCATTAAATTATCGAAAAATCGCAATACAATTTACGCGACGGCTGTTTCGTTCCCGTTTGAATCCGAGGAACTGACGTCACAACAAGGTAACCCGCGTTGCGATTCTTTTTCGCGACCCGCTTAATCTGCGGAATTCAATGGTCAATTTCTTCGATCCTAATGGACCAATTTGGATGCGGTTTGTTCCGTTTAAGTTACAATCGCGTATTTTATAACATAATATTAATTTCAGCCAAATCTAAATTTTTGGCACCAACCCTATTTAGCAAAAAAATCACAATTGCATAAAAAATTACGAGGCCCACCCACAATTCCTGTCGAGGATTGGAAGGGTTGATCGTGGTTATGTGAATAGACTATCAAGCAGAACTCGTAAAAAAAATTGAACGAAATCGGAAGACCCGACTTCATTTTTGGTTCGAGTTGGTATAGAATAGCCAAATGGGTATTTATACTAAACATTGTTGAAGATTGAAGAACAATTTTTCACTTCTGAAATCTTCATTATTTATCAGCACGTTTATAACAATCGATGACTCATTAACAGAGTTATCGCGAACTACATAGAAACGATACCCATTTGATAAAATGAAGTTTATTCAGCAATACATACAAACATAGGTACTTATCGATATGGTCAGTAGACTCGTATATGTGAATGTCTCCAGTTCTGGCATCTGGCTTCCAGCTACGGCTCATTAAAATCGTGATTTCATAGGATTGTACATTATGTATTTACTGTGCATTTTGCGATAAAGAGTACGAAAATTCGGTTTATTTTTCGTAATTTATATCCATTCTTGGTATTTTCAATTTTTTGTAACATAACTCACGTTTCAGCTCGGTAAGTCGGTCGTTAATTTTAACGTTACCTATTTTTTAGATTTAGGTAGGTACTGAACTACTGATACTCTAGTACTTTAAAAATTGTCTCTCCACACCATTTTTTCTAAAATTTTATCCTCATTGCAGGGATCGGAGCGCGGTACTTTTTTTATAAACTTAGTTACTATTTTCACCTTTGGTTACTATTTGTTCATATTTTCACCCAAAAGTTCATAAAGGTTACTATTTTCATCTCTAGGTTCATATTTTTGAAAAAATTCTGATCAATTTCAAAAAAAAATTTGTGTTTAGTTGTCGAACATTTATTTCTGAATTAGATATAGGTATACCAGCCTTGAAACATGAAAAATGTAATTTTTTTGGCATTAGATAGGTACCCACTTTTTTCAAAGCCTTGCCCTCGCTTCGCTCGGGCATGAACAAATTTGCATTTTACTAAACTATTTGAGGAAACAGTACGAAATAAGGCTCCTTCTTGCCCCTTTCCCCCGAAAATCCTTTTGGTACTCCGGGTTTTTATACTTAATTTGTACCTTCCCCCAAAAAAGCTTCAGACTTACTACGTTTATTATCATGTTTTGCTGCTTATTAACATCAGAAGTGACCTAAGGCAATGGCATCGGAAAGTAGAATAGAACGGGGTATTGAACAATACGAAAAAAATGGCTTTTGGGTATAAAAATTCAATTTTTTCAAAGCTTTCGCTTCGCTCGGGTATAAATTAAATCTGAATTAAGTTCCTATGTGAAGTATTTAAGGTGACGCGACAGTGCCAAAAAAATTCCTCTTTTCTTCCCCCTTCTAAAATTTTTCTCGTAGGTATTTCAAGTTTTCGTACCACCTTTCCAAAAAAAAGCTAGTGACGCCACTGACCTGGGGCTCAGCCCTCCCAGATCAATTCCCCTAAATCCGCCTATGTACTCAGGAACTTTTAAAGTCTGCAGAGTCACTCAAAATCGAAGAAAAAAACTCATCTGAGAAACGTCTGAAATTCAGGACGAATTAACAAATTCCTTGAATAGCTGTATTCGTACCTGTGAAAATTCTGTTTCTAGCTGGAAATCTAAAAGATAAATTTAGGTATCTTAATTTTTCTCTTCTTGATTTTTTTCGTGTATTTTTGTTTTTGATTTTTTTTAAAACTTTTTTGTTTTCTGAGAAAAAAAATGCATTTTGACGAATTGACGAATTCAATTTTCAAAATGGGGGGGGGGGTGGTTAAATTGATGAAAAAATTGTTATTTTTGGTTCATATTTGATTCATATTTTGCTCAAAACAGGTTCTTAAAGTTACTATTTTTTTTTTGCGGAATATCGCTCCGATGCCTGTCATTGTAATATTAAAGAATAAAATATTCCAACAGAATTAAACGTACAATGAATGATCTCAAAATTGGGGCATGAATTGTGAAACGAAATATTGTAATCGTTATAAAATTTTGAAAATAACGCATAAATATGTTCATTTTGACCTTACTTTTTCGAGAGCAACCGGATTTAATTTTTTCTAGTGGACAAAAAATTGAAAATTTCTGGGTCAGATTCACATAAAATTTTTCCGATTGTTTTACATACAGTATGATTTTTTCCAATTTTTATTAAATTTTTCGTTGAAAAATTATCACTTTTGCATTTGTGTTATTTTTTGGAATGGAATTAAGCTGCCATCATTTAGCGAAACTTTTGTTTCGAAGGGTTGTTTAGTAATTTAGGTACCTAAGTATACAATTTCGAAAAGATTGGTTCATTATTCAAATGGTTTGAGTAAATTTATGGGATGATTTTCTAATTTATTTAAAAAAATTTTAATATAATTTATTTAAGAAACTGAATTTTCCTCTGGGAGATCTTTCAATAGATTTGAAAAAGTAAAATGATTTCATTGATATGCGATTTGAAAAAAATGGATTTTGACCGAATTTATTTTATAAAAACACAAGAAAATTTTTTCGTTAAATCGCATGAGTATTTTTTCTCCTTGATCGAGTTAATATGTAGTTCATGAAAACTTGCTTGTAGCTACTGAAAGTTTGATGAATGGCTATCAACTCTAAGAGTTGTACTTAACAAAAAGAAAAATTGCTCGAAATATGTGTCTTCGAAAATTGAGCAAATCACTTTTTAATGAGTTTTTGCCAAAATTCAAATTTGAAGTAGTTCAAACAAAAAATTAAATGAAAAATTCTAAAAAAAAAAAATCCTTAGAATGGATTGCGTTATTTAAAAACTGAACACATTATATTTTAGCAAATTTTTCAAATTTTGAGCGTTTAATACCAAAGTAAAAGACATAATGAAGAAACTAAAGTCGGATTCGGGTTCCGTGGGTCAAAATATTTCGATAAACTCCCTTTTCGCCATCGTTCTACTTCAAGTTTTAAAATTCACTTTTTTCGCTGATTTTTCATGAGAAAAACCAATTTTTGAGACTTCAAATTAAACGATTGCGAAAATGCTGTTTACCGGAGTATTTTGACTCGGTGAACACGAATTCGACGACATTTTCTTCATTTGGCCATTTAAAGGTAGTTATTGGTCAAATTGTAGCCAAATATTCAAGTTTTTTCTTTGATACGAGTCAACTTGTAGCTTGGTACTAGGATAGGATTGTATCCTGTCCCGTGCTTGGTACGAGATAAGTATATCGGAGTTCATTTTTCGGCGGAAATGATTTCCTTATCAATTTACCAGTCTATTGATATCTATAAATAGATACATCAATTTACCAGTCTATTGAGATAGTATAAATACACATTTTATCGATAAGATTCTTGGAAAATAATTCGGCATACTTAGTGATAAAATTTGCAAATTAGTTAAATTAAGAATACACGCATATTCGTAAAAGACTCGAAAATAATGCAATTTAATAGTGAGGGTTGGGGGTCAAACAATTTTCCAGTTTTTTTTTCATAAAGAGACACCATTTAAGGAGGTGAGAATGAAAATCGGAGCTGGGATCCATTTCATTTCAGAGCCGACCATGCTTCCTTAATCGCGAAAATGAATACTTAGTTCCTTGAAAACTGAACATCCTGATTTTTTTTCAAAAATTTTCAATGTTCAGAGGAGTGAGTCAAATTAAAATGTAAATTACCAAAAAAAAGACGAAAAAAAAATGAAAAATGGCTCTGTAGAGGTTTTTCCAATTTGTGAATCCATTTTTGGGACTTCGAAGTCAAAAGTAGACTTTCAGAGGTGGAGAAGGGATGGGTTAAAAATGGAAAAATTTTCAACCTCTTTGGAAGGGATACCTTGAGAATTCATGTTTTTTGAACCCTTGAATCAATTTCGGAGGCTTTTACAATTTAAGTTCAATTTCCTGAGAAACAGATGTTTCCATATTCTATTTACATTAGTCGTTTGAAGATCGCAATATTTTCAACTTGCTTATGTTATTTATCTTCAATTTTAGAAATAAATTAAATGATGTCAAAAATTCATTTTATGACGGCTATGAAACTACTCCATTTAGTAGGTAAGGTCTCAATCGTACAAAAAAAAGCTTCCGCGCGAAATACCTGTTAAAATTGATTTTATGATTTATTCTCGTTCTGGACACTAGAACAAAGAAATTAGGCCCGTATGCCTTTTTTATCCCCTCTCCCTTTCCCCAGGGTCCACACCCCCCAACATTTCAAACGCGTGTATTGCCTTATCTATGGGCCGTAATGAAAAAATTTTCAAACAAAAGTTATTCCTCAGCACCTAATGTACATTTTAATTTCTCATAAAAATCCATTTTGGAGCAACTCTTGCCCCCCCCCCCCAAATTTGAAAATCAAACAGTTTTCAGAAAACTTCAAAATCACGTTTTCTTCATTTTAAGCAAAAAGTTTCAGAGATACGACAAAATTTGTAATTACAAAAAATATTCAAAATTGAATTTCCTTTCCAATGAGCCCTATCACGACCATTTTCACCAACCTTTCCCGACAGGGTGTATCTATCCCCCCTCCTCCCCCTCCCCCTTATCTCAAAAGTTGGACCCACGAAAAAAAAATTGAACGATTTTTGTTCTTCGATATCTAATCCATAATTTCATTCATTATCGGAATTCATTTTCGAGCGAATTTCGTTCGTGGGTCCAACTTTTGTGAAAACGAGGAAGTGGGAGAGATCCACTCTGTCAGGAAAAGTTGGTGAAAATGGTCGTGATAGAGCTCATTGGAAAGGAAATTCAATTCTGAATACTTTTTGTGATTACAAATTTTGTCGTATCTCCGAAACTATTCGTTTAAAATGAAGAAAACGTGATTTTGAGGTTTTCTCAAAAACTGATGTTTTGTTTCCAAATTTGGGAGGCAGGAGTTGCTCCAAAATGGATTTTGATGGGAAATGAAAATGTACATTAGGTGCAGAGGAACAACTTTTGTTTGAATTTTTTTTCATTACGCCCCATACATAAGGCAATGCATACGTTTTAAATGTTGGGAGTGGACCCCAGGGAAAGGGGGAGGGGATGAAAAGGGCATACAGGCTTGATTTCTTTGTTTTAGTGCCCAGAATAAGAATCAATCATAAAATCAATTTTAACAGGAATAGCGCGCGGATGTACGATTGAGACCTGACTAATTTGAGAATTTTGTCCATAATTATTCGGGAAATGGATTCTCAAGTTTTCGAGTTTGAAACCATCCTCTCATCTCAGAACGTCGACGTGGATTCAGAGTCAATATAATCCTAGGAATTGATTCAGGTGGTCAAAAAACACGAATTTCCATACCTTACTTGATGAGGTCGAGAAACATGCAATTTTAGCTTCACCTTTCATTCTCGCCCCAGTTTGGGATCAAAATAAGCCCAGATATGAATTCAGGTGTTTTTGAAAATTCCTTCAGTTACTTTTCAAATTATTTCTTTTTTGAGAAAGAGAATTCTTTTCTTATTTTTGTCATATTTTCATAGGCGTACCCAGAAATTGTGTAAGGTAGGGGCTCAAATTTTGAAAACAATGTAAGGGGGTCAAAATTCAATGAAAAAATGAAGTAACCTGTCATTTCAGTGGGGCTGGAGTAGTTGGGGTATTTTCAGGAGGAAAATAATATATAGGTACCTACAGATTTAAGCGGAAAAAAATTTAAAAATGACGTGATTTAATGATTTTTTTCTGATAAATGGCACATTGACTGAGAAATTAGTAATTTTTGATCGAAAATTTATCGAAAAATCACTCATTTTCCATGAAAATTATTTTACTAACTAAAAAAGACAGAACTTTGCAAATTCAACTTAGAGAGTGATATGTTTATTTAAGAAATAGTTACTTACTAAAAAAAAATACTACCCGAGCGAAGCAGGGGCGAAAATTTTTTTAAAAATCATATTCTACTTTGACATTTTCATGACAAAAAAATCTCCTTGCCGAGCTTAAGAAGGGCTTGAGCCCCCAGAGTCCCATTTTTGGGTGCACCCCTGCATATTTTGTAATTTGATATGAGGTACTCCTCAGGGGTGAATTTTTTTTCGAAATGGCCCCAGTTGATTAACCCCTTTAATTTTGAAAGTACTTACCTATTCGATATTTTATTGATGACAATTTATCGGACACCCTCCCTGCAAAATTTACATTTTCACAACCGTAATATATTTTTTATCGCAATTTGCAGAGCACTGGACGACAAATGGACGAAACAATATTTCCAAACGGTCGTCATCGCAATAAAACCTACCTTCAGGTGTACGAAAACGACAAAGAATACTGTCAGATGGTGCTGCGTGGTGAAAAAAGTCGTTTCATACCGGAAGATTTTCTTCAATATTTGAAGAATAAGAATACGAAACCCTCGGGTAACATAGGCGGCGTTCAACAAAAAAAAAGCAACGCTGAATATTTCCTGGAGGCCTTGGACGAAGAAATGAAAACCGAATTTAAAAACATTATCGGTCAGCGCGACAATGAGATACGATTCGAACAAGTCCATCCACCGTGTTGCGACCTACCACCTAACACTTTTTTGGGCATATTTTATAAATTTTTCATTCAAAAAAATATCAGCAACATCGCCAATACAAACTGCTCCTCGGAGTATATCCATTCTTGCACGACCGTATTCCCATTCCCAGTTTCTGATAAACTGTCGATGGCAGATTTCGATGATGGCGGAATTTTATCGATAATCAAGAATGACGAAACGTTTACGAATGAAATTCAGATGTTTTTGAGTAAGCATTTCGGTCCAATAGATCTGTTCTCCATCATGGAGACATTTTTCGCCAACGTTTTAAATTGTAGAGCCAATGTGGTCGACGAACGTACAATATGGAACGTGTTACGGACAGCGAATTTAACAGAAATGTTGACCGAAGCAAAAAAAATGAGCTCTGAGAATGTCACGCTCGAAGCCGAACGACGAAACGATTACTTGGCTAATTTTCCTAGGCTCAATTGTCGCGGAGTTGGAAAATTTCAAGACATGTATCGCCACTTTAAAAATATCTGCGAGTTGTACCAGAAGCCTTGCGAAATATCATCGGACAAATATGATTACAATTATTTACGAAATCTCCCGGAAATTAATTTCTACGAATTGTATTCCTTGCTGGATGTCGAAATTTTCAACGGTCAACCTTCCGTATACCTACATCGACTTAAAAAATACTTATTCTTTTTCGTCAACGCTCTGAATAACGAATCGAAACCAGTTTTTTTCATAGACGATATACTTTTTCAAAATTTACTCAATTACAAGACTTTTAAAGAACCTTGTCGTAACATTAACGTATTGGATTTAAAATACGAATTGTCATTGTTGTCTTTGGCGTATTTGAGGAAATTTCGCGATCCTCGAATTCGTAACAGATATGCCCCAAATGAAGATAATTTGGTATTCGCCAAAAGACATCTCGATAGTTTTTCTGATCTCAGAGGTGTCTCGGTTGGAAGACACATTCGTACCGAGCTGTTGGATGTGCAAGTGAAAATATCCACGAATGAAATGGTAATGGATGTTCGTTACAAACGGGCATCGTGTAATAAAATTGAAGATTTTTGGACTCTGGTGCTTCAGGGGGCTTTAATAGATGAAAATGTCCAACGTTTGGTCATCTACAACGCTTATCTCGGCCAAGAAACGAGTATAAGGATGCCCGATAAGCAGAGAGTTGTAGAATTTATTCGTAGACACAATGGAAATGATTTTTCCAAGGAATGGGCTCCTCAAGAGTTTCTCACCGGAGGATTCGAAGATCTTTACGAAGGAGATGTCGCGAATTGGGATTCTAAAATTGGGTTTAATTTTTGAATTTTCGTAATAGTGTCGAATTACTGCAAAAAAAGGCTTCCGCTCGCACCAAATGTAAAAAGCAATTTGACGACTGATTCTTAATCTAGAATATATTTGGAAAAAAATAAGCTTGGGTGCCATTTTTTCTAGACCCTCCTCTTCCGAGGGTCCACCCACCTTTCTTGAAAATGCGTGTATCTCCCCTATTATTGGTTATGTAAAAAAATGTTTCAAGTAAAAGTTCTCTATTGAAGACTTCTCTACATTTTTGGTCATCATAAAAATTTCATTTGGAGCAACCCTTACGCTCCAAATTTCAAAAAAGTACTTTCAGAAATACTCAAAATCGAGTTTTTCTCATTTATTATAAGAAATATCGAAGATAGCGCGAAATGTGTAATATCAACAAGTATTCAGAATAAAATTTTACATCTAGAAAGTTCATCGCAATACCCCACCTCTCAATCCCAAAAATCCACCCCTCCCCCTTTTCCAAAAATTTTATTTTGCCCAATGGCAAAGTGTGTTTTTTGGCCATAAATGGAAAATTATGCGAGAGGCATGAAGTTTTGTATGGTGAACAAGGATACCATGAGAAATTTTTCGAGCCTGGGAGGCCATTGCTAAACCCCTAGAAGAGGCAGGGAAGGTTCAGCCCTCTTCTCCATTTTACTTACAGTCGTGTGATTTTTATTAGACTAACGCTAAAAGTTCGAATTATTAGACTAAAACTTGTTGTTTTTTTTCGTAGCACAACTGAGAAAAATGACGTTTGACGCTTGAGAAATGGAATTGGAATGATCAGTACAGTATAATGAAATATTTTAAAGCAATTCCGGTTTTTCAAAAAAGGACTTTAAGACAAAATTTCATTCCTAAGAGAATACTCCATTAAATTACGTGTAGGTAATTTAATACACAAAACTAATTCATCATTAAACACGAAATAATTGCCCGAATTCGCCAATACTTGGCATGATAATCTTAATCCTTCATTGTATCGTCGACTCGAGTTTCGATAGATTAGATCAGCTTACTGCATACAAGTTGCAACTTTGGATCATGATACCAAATCTTTTTGATTTCTTACACCAGACTAGGTAGGTAAAAAAATCAAGCCTCCAAGTGAGAGGAGAAGGTTCCAAAATTTTTAAAAATATGTTAAGAGTATCGAAATTTAGGTTTACGAGGGCGTTGAATTTTATTTCACCGCTTATTCAACTCTGAAACCAAAATCGAGTCATCAGAGGAGGAAAGAGGGACCCAATGCAACAGATTAAAAAAAAATGGTACTATGATCCACAGTTGCAACTTGTATACAGTAAGCTGATCAAATCTATCAAAACTCGAGTCGACGATACAATGAAGGATTAAGATTATCATGCCAAGTATTGGCGAATTTGGGTGATTATTTCGAGTTTAATGATGAATTAGTTTTGTGCATTAAATTACACGTAATTTAATGGCGTATTTTTTTAGGAAGGAAATTTTGTCTTAAAGTTTCTTTTAAAAAAACCGGAATTGCTTTAAACTATTTCATTATACTATACTGAACATCCCAATTCAATTTCTCAAGCGTCAAACATCATTATACTCGGTTCTGTTACGAAAAAATAGAACAAGTTTTAGTCTAATAATTCGAACTTTTAGCGTTAGTCTAATAAAAATCACACGACTGTAATTGGGCTATCGGATCTTTTTTGGTGTCATTTCTGTCTCATTGAATCCAGCTAAAATCAAAAATGTCATTACTGTCAAAATTTGAGGAAAAGTAGAACCTCTTTGAAATTTTTCTACTCAAATTTTCGCATTTTCCCTCAAAAATACTTTTTTTTTTTTTTTTTATTAAATTTTTATTATACTGGGCGTGTGTAATTGCCAAGATTTTTACGCCCAGTGTGGAGAGAGGTTGGGAAGAGGGGGTTGGAAAGAGGGGGTTATATTTGGTGTTGGAGTTTAAGTTCTTTTATCAAGAGGATGATTTTTTGCATTTCTTAAAAACTATATTTTTTCAACTTCGTTCAACCAAATCTCAACATGTATGCCAATAATTTTTTTTTGTTGAAATATTACCAACTCTCTTATATAAATTCGTCCTTTCTCATCCACTAGTTTTAATTGCAAAATAGAAATGGAATCAGCTTCTTCGAAAACATTGATTTGAATATGCGCATCGATTTTCTGTCAAAATATTACATTTCTCTTTCGTCGATGTAGTCACCCCTCCGCCCTTCCACGTGACTCGAATGAAAATTTATTTACTTATTTGGATGAATTTGGATTCACGAACACCAGAAAATTATTTGGTGATTTACTTCTCGATTACGTGATGAAAAAAGACAATAAACTGCAATTTCAATTTCAAAGTAATCAAAATTGTGCAAAATACTAGTCAAAAATGACCCTCTATCCCCCTCCAGAGATGGTTTGCGTGGTGTCTCAGGATCTATGTTTATTGCTTTCGACCTGTAGTATTGAGAAATCGTTTTAAAAACTTCGACCCATGAATATTATCTTGTATACATTATAGTGATTTCTGCATAAAAATGTGAAAAAATGGTATAATTTCAGCAAACTTGGACCCAGGAAGTTGAAAAAATGTAATTTTTAAGTATTTTTCAGGAAAAATACGAAAATTTGTGTAGAAAAATTTCAAATTTGAGGGGCTTCTTTTCCTCGAATCTTGACAGTAACGACATTTCTGATTTTAACGGGATTCAATGATACAGAAATGACACCAATAAAGATCCGATAGCACAATTACGTGAAATGGGGAAGGGGCTGAACCTTCCCTACCTCTCCTATGAGGTTTGGCAACGGCCTCCCAGGCTCGAAAAATTTCTCATGATATTCTTGTTCACCGTACAAAACTTCATGCCTCTCGCATAATTTTCCATTTATGGCCAAAAAGCACACTTTGCCATCCGACAAAATAAAATTTTTGGAAAAGGGGGAGGGGGTGGATCCTTGGGATTGAGGGGTGGGGTATTGTGATGAACATTCTTGGTGTAAAATTTTATTCTGAATAATTGTTGATATTACACATTTCGCGATATCTTCGATATTTCTTATAATAAATGAGAAAAACTCGATTTTGAGTATTTCTGAAAGTACTTTTTTGAAATTTGGGACGTAAAAGGGTTGCTCCAAATGAAATTTTTGTTATGACCAAAAACGTAGAGAAGTTTTCAATAAAGAACTTTTACTTGAAACATTTTTTTACATAACCAATAATAGGGGAGATACACGCATTTTCAAGAAAGGGGGTGGACCCTCGAAAGAGGAGGGTCTAGAAAAAATGGCACCCAAGCTTATTTTTTTCCAAATATATTCTAGATTGAGAATCAGTCGTCAAATTGCTGTTTACATTCTGAGCGAACGGATGCAGTAATTCGACTATACTATAAATTACACTGGTCGACATTTTTAAGCTTTTGAAATGCTGTTTGAAGTTTGATTGGGGATTTTTATGTTTTTCAAAATTTTAATTTTTTTTTTGAACATTTTTTTACACTTTTTGATAACTTTTGACGTTTGAAGTCAATTTTATGAGCAAAGGAAGGGTTCAACGAAAAAAATGAATAGAAAATAAATTGTAGAGCATAAAATTTCCTTTCTGTAGAGTTCAATTGGTTTTTTCTTCAGAGGTTTAATTTTTAGGATATTTTCAATAAAAAAAAAGAAGTTGAACTTCTTTGAACTTTCAACTAAAATATTCGAAAGGTAACTCTCTTAAGAAAAAAATAACTGGACTCCACAGAAAGGAAATTTTACGCTCTACAATTTCTGTTCTATTCATTTTTTTCGTTGAACCCTTCCTTTGCTCTGAAAATTGACTATAAATGTCAAAAGTTATCAAAAAGTGTGAAAAAAATGTTCAACGAAAAATTCAAATTGTGAAAATTCTTGAATGATGGAATTTTTTCACAATTTTTCTCGTGATCAGCTTGAAAAATTCTATAAAAATCACCCATTAAACTTCAAACCGCATTTTTCATGTCGACCTGTGTTATTTAAATTGTACTCGTATGATGGTTGTGGGTTAATTTTTTAAGAACAAATTTTACCATAAATCTATATACATAACACGAATTATTTTCTAATGATGTTATAATTTTGTTAACAATACATAATATGATAAAATTTTAGTCTCATTATTTTTTGCAAATAAAAGTATCAATTTTTCATAAAATTGTATCGTAGATTTAACGAAGCAAAAAGGTCGAATTAAAAAAGAATACGTACATATTTTCGATCAAGCTGGTAGAAAATCTCGTTCGGTGAGAATTTTCTACGAGATACCCATACTTGTTTTACAAAAAGGAGAAAATTTCTCGCCGTTCAAGGGTCACAGGGCGACTGCTGTTTTTAATTTTTTTTTTGCCTACGACGAGAATATCATCGAATAACATTAAAGGACGACCATGACGCGTCGAAAGAATTCGATGAAAATTTCCATATGCTACATGCGGCGGGGGCAGGGAGCATATTCGTATCGTATTTCGACGATTCTCGCTTGTCGGATACCCTGTACCTAAAGCTACATAAGGCGGCAAAAAAAATGTTAATATTTAAAACGAACAAGGGACGTGGTTTTTTGTAGCAGTACCTCTGAAGATGCGACGATGGCGAAGGCGAAGTGGAGAGATGCTTTGCAGTGCAAAAGAATGATGGAATGTGGCAGTAAACTCGCATCGTCGTACGACGTCGGCGTGTATGAAGTTTTAATATGCCAGATGTCCGATACAGTAGTTTTTTTGATCTGTTGCTTATTAAACTTTCAAATAATGCATCCTTTGATCCTTTTTTTATCGTATTTAAAAATTTTACCCGTTGGGAAAAAAGCACCGGTGGATTGGTCTTGGAGAAAATGCGACCTTTTTTATAGGCTGGAGCGGACGGAAGGAGGTGAAAATCGACGTAATGGGTGATTCGATGGAGTGCAGCATTTGCTCGGTTGTAGGCAGTTTTCTCACGTTCTTTGGTTGAATTAATTAACAATTTTGGAGTATATTATTTAAGATTTATGGTCTCGACTTGATTTTGTATCAGTTTTTAGAATTTTATGGAAATAAGAAAAATACCAGTGCTCAATCTTATTCCTATTTTTCAAAATGAAAAATAGAAAATTAGTTTGGTACATCATAAAGACGTCTACCTGGATAAAGAAGTTGTAGAAATTGAGGAAAAGTGAAAATTTTCAAAGTAAGTCGAACAGTAGTAAAGAATCGAGAATTTTGTCTAAAAATTCGGAAAAAGTGGAGAAATTAAATACCTATAAGAACGAAAAATATGAAAAAGTACGGTTGACGGTTGATGGTTGACAGTTGATAAATTACCAAAATTAGATTCCAGAGGGAGAGGGGTAAAAATATTTTCAAAATTCTGCTCTGAAAAGGAGTACTTTACTTACCTATACAGGAGAAATTTTGGAAATGCACAAATAAAATTCCAAAATTCTATAATTCCAAAGGTACTGGAGAATTTTCAATTTTTTTGGTACCGGTATCAGCTTTCGAGATGGTAAAGAAAATTTTCCAATCCCAAAATTCAGCTCATGACAAAGGGGACTTGAAAAGTTTTAAAAATCCAAAATTTAGTTTTGGAATTGAGTACAGAAACAATTGTAAAATTCCAAAGTTCAGCTCCAAAAGAGTGAGCAGGAGAATTTTTAAATTTCAAGAGGATAGTAACAGAAAAAATTTTAAGAGTCCAAAATTTCGTTCCAGACGAGCGAGGTAAGTACAAACAAATTTTTATAGTTTCGAACATTGGGTTAGAGAAGAGTACAGGACAAATTTTAAAAATTCAAAATACAGTTCTGATGGAGCAGAAGAATTAAGTTTCAAAGGAGTATACAAAGAAAAATTAATTTCAGAATTTAGCTCTTCAGGAAAATGCAGGAATGCAGGAGACATTCATAATGCCAAAAAATTCAGTTCTGGGGTGCAGAATAAATTGTTCCATTTCTAAATTCAGTTCCAAAGGAGTACTTATGCAGGAAAAATTATTAATTTTAGATCTTCAGGAAGGTATACATAATGCAAAAATTCTGTTATGGGGGTGCGGATGCAGATGCAGATGAAATTTTTTTATTCCTAAATTCAATTCCAAAGGAGTATGCAGGAAAAAAAATGGAATTTCAGAATTTAACTTTTTAGGGAGGTGCAGGAGACATTCATAATGCAAAAATTCAGTTCTGGGGGTACAGACGAAAACTTTTTATTCCTAAACTCAGTTCCGAAGGAATATGCAGGAAAAAATTTTGAATTTCAGAATTCAACTCTTTAAGGAGGTGCAAGAGACAGTCAATCAAATTTTCAGTTCTGAGGGGGCAGACGAATTTTTTTTATTCTTAAATTCAGTTCCAAAGGAGTATGCAGGAAAAATTTTTGAATTTCAGAATTCAACTCTTTTAGGAGGTGCAGGTGCAAATTTTCAATTGGGGGAACTAATATTTAAATTTTGGCAGTTGGCAAAAAACAAAATCAAGTTCTGGGATACTTACAGTAAAAAGAGTACAAGAAAAAATTAAAATCAGAAATTCAGTGTAATGAAAAAGTACAGGAGAATTTTCAATTTTTAAAACTACAACTACATTTTGTAAGACGTACAGGAGAAATTTAAAAAATCAAAAATTCAGTTCCAGAGAGGTTACAGAATTTTTTGGGATTCAGCTGAGGAGGGGGGGGGGAGAAGAAATTTAAAAAATCAAAAATTCAACCTCAAAAGTAGTAGGCACCTACCTATAATAAAATTTTCAGAATTCATCTTTGGTTGGGGTAAGTATAGAAGAATTCTTAAATGTAAAAATTCAACTGCGGAGAGGAGGGTACAAAAAAAATTTAAGCATCCAAAATTCAATTTTGGAAGGTAAAGGTAAATTTTCAATGTTCAAATTTCAGCTTTGGACAAAAGTTAAGGAGAATTTGTAATTACCAAAATTCAGCTCGGTGGAGGGTTGGTGGGCGTAGGAAAAAAATCTAAAAAACAAAATTCAAAATTTAGATCGAAAAGATACGGGAGAAATTTTGAAGATCCAAAATTCAGTCTCAAGGTAAGTTAAGTATAGGAAAATTTTATTTTTTCAGAATTCAGATCTGGAAAGGATTGGTAAGTATAGAATAATTTTCAAAAATAAAAAGTTCAGCTCCGAAAAGGGGCACAGGAGATATTTTTAAATCTAAAATTCAGTTTCAGGAGATGGTACTGATGAATTTTCTAATTTTCATATAAATTTATCGCATTAATATACCTACAGGATGAACTACACAGAAATCGAACTTTCAGGAAAAAACTGTTATTCATAGCATTTAATCGCTTGATATTTTTTTAGAGCTGAATTTAAAAATTTTCATTTCAGGGGAGGGGGGGTTAATGGTGATTGAAAAATGCAACTCTAAAAAAAACAAAGAAAAGTTGATTAAACATTTTTAAATACATTTCTGCGGAAAAATTAAAAATCAGACTGTTCTGAAGGTATTTGAAGATCCTGAATCCATTCCTTGGGTTATTGTAATGGCCACCTCCCATAGTGGCAAAAACATAGGGCAAAAATGAATTTTTAGGCATTTAGGTAGTATCGAATGAGGTATCAAAATATATGTTTTCTGACCTCCAGAGCCAATTTCTGACGTGATTTTGGCAGAAACCCCGAAAAAACTCTAAAAAAGGGTTGAGGTAGGAGCGAACATTGAAAATTTAAAAAATTTCGAACTAGAAATCGAAATGTATGCTTTCGACCTCTTGAAATCTATCGAGTGAGGTATCAAAATGCATGTTTTTCGACTTCTGAAATTCATTTCTAGGGCTAAAAAGTAAAAAAAAATTGATAAAGTTACCTATTAGGTATTCGTTTTAAGCGGATGCCAATATGAAAACATTATGATTTACGAACAAATTCGACTTCTGACGACGATTGCATCTGTCATACCTAAAAACTTCCTCCAAAATTTCCCCCCAGCTGAAAACAATAGAACCCTACGAAAGACATCTACTGCAACCCCACAGAGGGAAAAACTTACGGTATGTATTTCTTACGCAGCCGATTACGATCTCCATTTTCTCCACTCGAATGTTTATTTCTCTATTCGGCGCCGTATTTTTAAGTAGCCCACTCTTTACGTAACATGCGAGTGTAAACAACCTCACCGCTCTGCATACCCTACCGGCGCCGGCATTTTAGGGCACCTTACCTACGTACATAAAAAATCAGAAAAGAAAGAAAACCCAAGTCAGAGATATGTTCTCTCTGCGGCATGTTTAATATAATGGGAGCTCGCGGATCGAGCCGTAAAATAAATTTCCATAATATTACGGTTCGCCGAGAGTACATTTAATTAAGTAATTTTAAATGCTTAACCAGTTTTCTTTTCATTGAGCTCGAGAAGAATTTTTAAAGGGGGCAATGAATCGTTATACGTTTGTGTTCTCTTTGCTTTTCGACTTTTACGTGCGGAGCGAAGGTGGTGGCGCTCTTTTGCTCTCTCGCCAACTCCCTTGTGGAGTATAAAAGAAAATCTAAATTTTAGAGCGGTTTTCAACACACAACAACGCGAATACCGAGCGCACCTTGGACGAGGAGCAAGAACGGAGTATGTAAAGGGTTATAACCGACGGAACGGCAGAGCAGCCGGAGAACGTGTGCAGAAAGACGGAGGTGTACCGTAGGTACTTCATTGATTAAAATAACTTACCCCATTATCGTCGCGTCATAAATTAAGCCGGCGCTGTATCGCTTTCTCTTTCTGCCATTTTCTCCTTTTCGCACTCGACAGAATGAGCGAGTTTTTGTTTCCTTAATCTAATTTCGGGAACGTAACACACAGGTTCGTCGTCGTTTTTTTTCTCCTTTATACGGTTTGTCCTCGGTCGAGGACGAGTTCGCTTTCGTTATACGAATAGGAGCGTGGAATTCTTTGGTTGGATCGTCGCGCTGGAGTGGAGGGTTTAAGCGAGAGCCCAGCTAAGAGGTTCGCACGATGTAGAATTTAATTAGAAGACGTTGAAAAGATGAGAAAAGCTTTGCTATACTCGGTTATCATCAATTTGCTAATTGGTTCTTACAAGCCTGAAAGATGTTTTGCCAAAGTAACACGGGTCCAAGGTTAATTGAAAAGTTATTCGGCGAAGGGTTCAAGCAGGTGGATTGGTTTTGAAAAATGAGAGAATTTCTCGAGAAATGCTCGTTCATATTTTAAGCTCCGGGTAATTTAATACTCTTAATGCCAGGTTACGAACATGACACACTTAAAATGAAAATTCGGACCTAGGAGGTCGAAAAATCTATTTTGTGAGTCATAAATGGTACCGAATGCGCGAAAAGATTCCTCGTTGTTGGCGATGGGGATGTATCTAACTCGAAATTAGAAAGACAGAAGTGAGTTTTCGCAGTAAAACTGTTGAAAAATATAAAATTTCCCGATCGATCGTTAAAACTGGATGTCGCCCAATAACCTTATAATCGAAAAATTATAATTTCTGGAATTTTTCAGAAATTCCTTACAAGGAAGGTATCCCAACTCGAAGTAAAATTTTGAGCCCAAACAAAAAAATTGAAAGTACATCATAACAGGACCCCGTATCCAAAATTTCAGGTGCTGAAGTTCATTTATCGATTTTTTTTGCGAATTTTTGAAATTTCAAAATTACCTCTACCCTGCGAAATATGAAAATTTGATCTAATGAACGAAAAATACTGAAATTTGGTATATACCCTATTTTCGACCTCCCGAATCGAAAGGAAGTCGTTTCGAGTCGTTTCGAAGCCATCGGAAATTTTGGAATTTTCCAGCGCTGGAGAAAATCCCATAAAAATGGCCCATATGCACTTCAGCACCTATAATCGCGGATTATGCATATTGGTAACCTATTTGATCGATAAAAACACAATTTTCCAAAATTCGCAACTTCGAGTTCAAATTTATATTTTTGGCTGATAATTTTACTGGAAAAAAATTAATTTTCTGCCGAAAAAATATAAATTTGAACTCAAAGTTGAAAATTTCAGAAAATCCTACTTTAATAGATCAAATGTGTCACCAATATGGATAATCCGCGATTATATGTAGGTGCTGAAGTGCATATGGGTCATTTTTACGGGCTTTTCTCCAGCGCTGGAAAATTTCAAAATCATCTGATAGCTCCGAAACGTCTGAAAACCGCTTCCATTCAATTTGGAAAGTCAAAAATAGGGTATCTACCAAGTTTCAACTTTTTTTACCTCAATTTATGCACATTAGGCGAATTTTTAAATTTTTTCCAAGAAAATTTCTTGCCCAAAAATGCGAATTTGAACTCAAAGTTGCAAATTTAGGAAAATTGTGTTTTAATCGATCAAATAGGTCACCAATATGGATAATCCGCGATTATAGGTTCTAAAGTGCATATGAGCCATTTTTATGGACTTTTCTCCAACGCTGAAGAATTCCGAACTTTTTTGATGAATTCGAAACGACTCGAAACCGCTTCCCATTGATTCAAGAGGTCGAATATAGGGTATATACCAAATTTCAGCTTTTTTCGTTGATTAGATCAAATTTTTATATTTCGCAGGGGGGGGGGTGGTAATTTTGAAATTTCAAAAATTCGCCAGAAATCGAGAAATGAACTTCAGCACCTGAAATTTTTAATACGGGTGCTGTTATGATGTACTTTTGATTTTTTTTTGTTTGGGTTCAAAATTTTAATTTTAGTTGGGATACCTCCCTTGTAAGAGGTTATGTAGGTACCTATCAAGAATTAAAAATTATTCAATCAAATTCAGTTGAATTTTCCAGAAGTTGCTAAATTTTAAAAGTATGGAAAAGTTGAGCATTTTTGTCTGAAATTCTAAATAAATTTTCCGAAAATCGTCACTTCCAGAAAGTTTTCAAAATTGTAATAATATCGTCGGTTTTGAGATATTTTTTGTCAAACTGAAATATTTTCAGTCTTTTTTTTTGTTCTCGCCATTCCCATGAGGTGGGGTTAATTTATTTAAATTTTATAGCTCCTTGATCATGGAAGGGAGAAAATGGCACTTATTGTGTAAAAGCAATATTATTTCAGTTACACAGGTCGACATAGAAAATTCTGTTTGAAGTTTACTGGATGATTTTTAGAGTATTTTTCACGCTGATCGCGAGAAAAATTGTGAAAAAATTCCATCATCCAAGGATTTTTCACAATTTAAATTTTTTGTTGAACTTTTTTTTTACACTTTTCGATAACATTTGACACTTAAAGTCAATTTTCTAAACAAAAAAAAGGTTAAGTGAAGAAAATGAATAAAAAAAATTGTAGAGCGTAAAATTTCCTTTTCTTGGAGTCCAATTAGTTTTTTCTTAGGCTTAGCTTTCAAGATATTTTCGTTGAAAGTTCACCGTTCAACTTATTTAAAATTGAAAATATCTCAAAAACTGAGCTTCTCAAGAAAAAACTAATTGAACTTTACAGAAAGGAAATTTTATGCTCTACAATTTATGTGCTATTCATTTTTTTAACACTTTCTTTGCTCAGAAAATCGACTCTAAGGGTCAAAAATTGTATCAAAAAATTAAAAACGAATTCTCTACAGAAAATTCAAATTATAAAAAATCCTGACGTGATGGAGTAAAACTGAAATCATATTCGAACTTAGCTCTAAAAAATAGGTCAGAATCACCAATCATTCAATCAGAATCAATTATGCAGGAAAAAATCGTTGATTTGCGGGCCTTTGATTCCATGGTTACAAATGAGAAATGTTGAATATGTGGTTCATTACAAAAAATCGATTTTCTGGGAAAATTAAGCCTCCAAAAAAAAAAAAAAAATGGAACATGAATTGTAGAGCGTTAAATTTTCTTTCTGTAGAGTCCAATTAGTTATTTTCTAGGAGGCTTAATTTTTGAGGTAACTATTTTAAATTAAAAAAAAAAACAAGTTTAACTTTCAATTTTCAACTAAAATACCTCGAAACCTAAGTTTCTAAGAAAAATTTAATCCGACTCTACAGAAAGAAAATTTTACGCTCTACAATTTATGTTCCATTCATTTTTTTTGTTGAACCCTTTCTTTGCTCTTAAAATTGGCTATAAGTGTCAAAAGTTATCAAAAAGTGTAAGAAAAAATGTTCAACAAAAAATTCAAATTGTGAAAAATCCTTGGGCGATGAAACTTTTTCACTACTTTTTTCGTGATCAGCGTAAAAAATACAATAAAAATCACTCTTCAAACTTCAAACAGCATTTCAATGGCTTAAAAACGTTGACCTGTTATTATACGAACTGACGTCGTTTCTGAAATAACTATGCAACCGTTCCCACCGAGACGTGAATTTTTTGCTAATTATAAATCATGCAGGCTGAATCAACTCAACTGTTCCAGTTTATACGAAAAAAGTTATTTTTCAAGGACAATCCTGAGTGGGCTTACGTGAGGGGCTGAAAGATGGGAAATTTCGGATTAAAATGGACTTTTATTATTTTTTTTTTACTCAAAAATATGACTTTCCCTTTTTTTAAAAACTCAAAACGAAATCTCCTCAGAAAAAACCACCACTAGAATTTAGTATTTTCGACAGATTATTTTCCCCCCATAGAGGAGAGAGCTATCTCACTTCCTCTCTTCCTTGGGTTGTCTCTGCTGCTTTAAAAAAATTGAAAAAAAAAACAGAAAAAGTGGATTTTTTGAAATTAAATTTAATTCATTAAAATTAATGAAAAAAAATGAACATCTTTAATCAAAAAGTTTCAAAATTTGAGTTTCTTTCTCAGGCCAAAAAAAAAGAAGATAAAAATCAACGTAACTCGTAAGCACTGAAAATCATCCTAGAGTCTGAGCATATTAATTAATTATTTACTTTTGGAATCAAGTTTTTTTTCTGATCACAGTTTTCCAATCAAAATTGAACCAGTCATCACAATTTTCGTAGAAATTATTTTCTTTTTGAAAATGAAAAACAAAAAGTCGTGATGAGACATTTTTTGGTTGAAATCGAAAAAAATCGTGTAAATGAGCAATTCGCATTTTTTCTGATCGATTACAAAAACTCGGAATTTTTTTGATTAAAAATTTGAAATTTATTAAAATAGTTGGTCGATTTTTCTCTTCCCACTCTAAAGTTTCAAAAACCATTAAAAATCTGCATGTTTTCTTTATTTTATCAAAAATTCATTTTCAGACATGAAAAATTTGTATCTAAATGTATAGGTTAGGTAGGTGGGTAAGAGTTTTCTTATTGAATGAGGAATTTTGAGCTGATTTCAAATTTCTGTTGGTTATACTTAAGGAATCAGTTGTCATAATTTTCGATAAATAATCCAACATTTTCTTGATATAAATTGAAAAAATTTTCATTTCTTCGGATTTACTGAGATTATTTACATATTTAAACTTTCAGACATTCTATTTTTCAAGTGTTTGCTGTGATCAAATTCCAAATTACTCAAATGTTCAAAATATCCAAAATACCTGGCCAGATTATCAATTGATTGAAAATTTATTAAATGGATTTGTCAATTTGGCGAGCTCAACGTAAATGACGCAAATTTTTTGAAATAATTATCTGACGTGTCTGTATTAAGTCATATAAGTGATTAAAGGGACAAAACTGCTCGGATTAACAAACTGCTACTGAAAATGAAAGAAAAATTGAAAAAATCTTGGATTTGGCTCAAAAATGTAATATTTTTAATCATTTTCTTCCAAATTTTCCACCCAAAGGAATTTTTGGAAAATTATTATTCAACTTTGAGTTATTTTATTTCTTTCATGTTTCGTTCATTTTTCGTTGAAATGATGGATATTTTCAAAGCATTTGAGCAAGTCAGCTATGTGCTAAAATTATTTCAATTTTTTCCATTTTGAATATAGAGGGGGGGGGGGAGGTGCAAATATTTCGTTACCAGTGCTGTAAAAATTCTGTCAATTTTTTCCATAAAATCTCCGCGTTTCGATTCGGAAATTTAGTCACACCTTGTCATCGATAACCACTCCGCAGCTGAAATTTAATTTAAACAGACCACGAAATGGTTTGTAAATATCACTTCTCCCTCCCTTCACGCCCAAAATAACCCTCTGTCGTGTGAAAATAATAAAAATACAGACGCGGAAAAAGAAATAAGAGTAGAAGCCGAAAGATCGGAATAAAATACAGAAACGTTTTCGAATTAAATAAAAATGCAAATATTTTTAAGCTCGAAATCTGTATTATTATAGGGATTTAGAAAATGGAGTACACCGTTCGGGGGAGGGGAAGCGAAGCAGGGCGAAAAATATGAATACAGCGGAATGCAAAATCAACATTATTATTAGGAAAATATTTATGACGGACGATTTTTCGCGGCTGGCTTTGGCTGAATTGGAAAAACACAGACGAGAGGGTAGGAAGGACTAACGCCTCGGTAGAGGGTTAAAATAATACTATTTAAATGCGCTTTTATAGATCGTCTGTTTACCTTGAATGTTGAATATCGAGCACTGGATGCGATTCGGATTTCGAATTATTAGCGAAGCTCGGCGTATGCATAGAGGTGTATTTTTTGTGCACGTGCTAATGGCAGCGTCGAACGATGTTGGAGTCTTGGCGATATGTATAGAAGGAATTTTTCCAGTTGGCGTAATATGGGCGCTGGACCGTTGGATATAGAGGCAAATGCACGGAAAGAGTTCGTCAATGTGTAGGGCAGTGGAGGGACTGGTGCGACTGTGTGCAACACGTTAATTAAATACGGCGCGAAATTAAATCAAAAACTAGCGTATACGTAAATTCCCATCCGCAGTGTAGCTAAACACAACGACGAAATCAGTTTCGAGGTAGGTGTATGTGTGAGCGTCGACTAATGTATGGTTCGTGTGTATTGGTACTTCAAACGAGAACGGCCAAAAAATCAAGCTTTTGATGAATTTTTTAAAACGAACCCTATATAGAGTGTACCGTGTGTATACAAAGTTACGAAGTTTCTTTAGCCGAGCACTTTATTTGTGGTGTAGTTTTACGGTTCGTTTATTCGGCGACGAGTATTAGATTTACATTTGCGCGGCGAAATAATTTTTCGTACTTTCGTGTACCATATTAAATTGAATTTTACTCCCTGATGTTTAAGGAATACTTAGGTTTATGTATTTGGTCTAAACACGCCGAACTCTGCCGTGCTCCGTGTATCCCAATCATCTCGTTATTTCTTTGCTAACTTTGTCGCGACGAAGGGTTTTGGCGAGAGAAAAAACACGAGTTTGGAAGACTTCAAAGAAATAGGTGAGGACGGAGGTACCTCGTGTCGAAGTAATTTTATGATTTTTTGTCGCGTGTGGTATTAAGTGTCGTTGGTAAGTCATTATCTGGGTCTATTTGTTTGGAATCGGGTGAGAATAAGAATTAGATGAAGTACAGTCCTTGGAGTGGACGATGTAATTCGACACGATTCACTGACACGGAAGGTATCTCAACTCAAAGTAAAATTTTGAGCCCAAACAAAAAGAAATTGAAAGTACATTATAGCAGGACCTCGTATCCCAAATTTCAGGTGCTGAAGTTCATTTCTCGATTTTTGGCGAATTTTTGAAATTTCAAAATTACCTTCGCTCTGCGAAATATGAAAATTTGATCTAATCAACGAAAAAAGCTGAAATTTGGTATATACCCTATTTTCAACCTCCCAAATGGATTGGAAGCGGTTTCGAGACGTTTCGGAGCCACCAGAAAATTTTGGAATTTTCCAGCGCTGAAGAAAATCCCATAAAAATGTCCCATATGCACTTCAGCACCTATAGTCGCGGATTATGCATATTGGTAACCTATTTGATCGATAAAAACACGATTTTCCAAAATTCGTAACTTTTAGTTCAAAGGGTACCCCCGGTTAAGATAGGTGAATCCGCCTAAGAGCTACTTTTTGAAACTGACCATCAGACATTATTAGGGACCCCAAAAAATAATTTTAGGCCGTATTTTCAACCCCCACCTCACTCCTCTTCACCCCCACTCCCCCCCCCATAATGTCGAATTTTCGTCAAAAAATCCTATCTCAGAACCTAATGAACCAAAAATTCTGAAATTTATGTGGTGTATACGGGAAGTGGTGAGCAACTTTTGAGAATTTTTTCAGATTTTTTTTGCACCGCCTTCTAGCCAAAATCCCACTTTGAAAACTTAAAATCGCTCTAATTTCGAAACTAAAAGACATACATTTTTTTTTTTGACACAAATATAGTCCTACCGTGGTGCAATATAATGATATTTTTTTCAGATTTTTAGCGTTGGGAGAACAGACGAAAAAATGCGGTTTTCTATTCAAAAATGCTCATTTCGTCATTCACGCAACCAAAAATTTTGAAAATATTTATATGGTATGAATGGGGAAAGGTAACAAATTTTTGAGAATTTTTAAGTTTTTTTTTTGCAATGAATTCCAGCCAAAAACCCACCCTCGAACTTTTAAAATTGCTCCAATTCCAAAACTATAAGGCAAACATTCGTTCTACTTTTTGAAACTAATCACCACACATAATTAAGGACTCCAAAAAAATCTTGGGATGCATATTCCACCTCCCATCTCACTCCGTTTCACCCCCATCCTCCCAATATTTAGTTTTATCAAAAAATCCTCAAAAGTTTGTTCCTCTCACTGTTCATACCTTACCATATAAATTTCAACGACTTTAAATTTATTGAGTGGGGGGTAAAGATGGTAATCAATTACCATTTTCCATATACAAAAAAAATGAATTTCAAAATTTTGGTTCATTGAGGTACCAAAATGGGATTTTTTGATAAAACTAAATATTGGGAGGATGGGGGTGAAACGGAGTGAGATGGGAGGTGGAATATGCATCCCAAGATTTTTTTGGAGTCCTTAATTATGTGTGATGATTAGTTTCATAAAGTAGAACGAATGTTTGCCTTATAGTTTTGGAATTGGAGCAATTTTAAAAGTTCGAGGGTGGGTTTTTGGCTGGAATTCATTGCAAAAAAAAAACTTAAAAATTCTCAAAAATTTGTTACCTTTCCCCATTCATACCATATAAATATTTTCAAAATTTTTGGTTGCGTGAATGACGAAATGAGCATTTTTGAATAGAAAACCGCATTTTTTCGTCTGTTCTCCCAACGCTAAAAATCTGAAAAAAATATCATTATATTGCACCACGGTAGGACTATATTTGTGTCAAAAAAAAAAAATGTATGTCTTTTAGTTTCGAAATTAGAGCGATTTTAAGTTTTCAAAGTGGGATTTTGGCTAGAAGGCGGTGCAAAAAAATCTGAAAAAATTCTCAAAAGTTGCTCACCACTTCCCGTATACACCACATAAATTTCAGAATTTTTGGTTCATTAGGTTCTGAGATAGGATTTTTTGACGAAAATTCGACATTATGGGGGGTGGGGGTGAAGGGGAGTGAGGTGGGGGTTGAAAATACGGCCTAAAATTATTTTTTGGGGTCCCTAATAATGTCTGATGGTCAGTTTCAAAAAGTAGCTCTTAGGCCGATTCACCTATCTTAACCGGGGGTAAGGTTACCCTTTGCATTTTTGGGCAAAAAATTTTCCTGGAAAAAATTTAAAAATTCGCCTAATGCGCATACATCAAGGTAAAAAGTTGAAACTTGGTATATACCCTATTTTCGACCTCCCAAATCGAATGGAAGCGGGTTTAAAACGTTTCGGAGCTACCAAAAAAATTTTAAATTTTCCATCGCTGGAAAAAAATGTATAAAAATGGTTCATATGCACTTCAGCACCTATAATCGCGGATTACAACCTATTTGATCGATTAAAGCACAAGTTTCCAAAATTCGTAACTTTGAGTTCAAATTCGTATTTTTGAGCAGGATATTTTTCTGGTAAAATTACCAAAATATCCCCCTTGCACACGTAACTGGGTAAAAAGCTGAAACTTGGTACCTATACATTTATACCCTATTTTCGACTTTCCGAACCGATGGGAAGTGGCTTCGAGGCGTTTCGGAGACTCCAGAAAATTTTGGAATTTTCCAGCACATAAACAAAATAGCCATTATCATTTTTCAACTGTAATTATTTTAAGAATATTAAAAAGTTGATTACACTTGGGAACTATTTTTGATACATATTATTATAATTGCCCAAAAATGCGAATTTGAACTCGACTCAAAGTCAAAGTTGCGAATTTCTGAAAATTGCACTTTAATCGATCAAATAGGTCACCAATATGGATAATCCGCGATTATAGGTGATGAAGTGCATATGGGCCATTTTTGTAGGCTTTTCTCCAGCGCTGGAAAATTCCAAAATTTTTTGGTGGCTCCGAAACGTTTCGAAACCGCTTCCAATCGATTTGGGAGGTCAAAAATAGGGTATTTACCACATTTCAGTTTTTTTCGTTGATTACATCAAATTTTTATGTTTCGCAGGGCGCGCGGAGGTAATTTTGAAATTTCAAAAAATTCGCCAAAAATCGATTGAAATTTTGAATACGGGGTTCTGTTATGATGTACGAGTACTTTCGTTTTTTTTTGTTTGGGCTCAGAATTTTAATTTGAGTTGGGATACCTCCTTTGTGAGCAATTTAACAATGCGGTGCATCGATTTTGATCGGAAAAATTGTGGGATGATTTGTGGAAATGGTTTTCATTCCAAAAATCATTCCAGCCCCAGAAATTCTAAAAAATTATCCCAGCATTGAAAAATCATGGGATGATTTGTGAAATTGATCGTAATCTCAAAATCCCAGCCTCAAAAGCTCGAATAAATCGAGGGAAAATTTTGGGGCTGATTTTCATCCCAAAAGTCATCTCACATATACGTAAGCTAGAAAAAAATATGCTCTCTGATTTCAAATCAGTGAAAAATCACTAATAAACAGTCAAAATTGCAGCACAGGAAAAATCAGTGAAATTCACCGATTTTCAGCGATTTTTCACTGATTATTCAAGGAATTTTGGAGATTTTTCAGTGAATTTCATAAATATCACTGAGATTTTAGTGAATTTTCACTGATTTCCAGTGATTTTCTTTCAGTGATTACATTCAGTGAAAAAAATGTCATTGATTTATTACTTGTGCTGCAATTCTGACTGTTTTTCAGTGATTTTTGATAAATTTCACTGATTCAGAAATGAGAGAGTGGGATGATTTTTGAAGTTGATAACGAACACCAGATTCGAAATCAGCGACCCCGAATTAGTCGGAAAACACACTTATCGCGAGTTTTTGAGACCCTTTCAATTTTCGCCTCAAAAACGCGATTTTTGGGCAAACGAGCGCCGATCGCGCCAAACGAACGCCAGATTCGAAATCAGCGACCCCGAATTAGTCGGAAAACACACTTTTTGCGAGTTTTTGAGACCCTTTCAATTTTCGCCTCAAAAACGCGATTTTTGGGCAAACGAGCGCCGATTGCGCCAAACGAACGCCAGATTCGAAATCAGCGACCCCGAATTAGTCGGAAAACACACTTTTCGCAAATTTTTGAGACCCTTTCAATTTTCGCTTAAAAAACGCGATTTTTGGGCAAACGAGCGCCGATCGCGCCAAACGAACGCCAGATTCGAAATCAGCGACCCCGAATTAGTCGGAAAACATACTTTTCGTGAGTTTTTGAGACCCTTTCAATTTTCGCCTCAAAAACGCGATTTTTGGGCAAACGAGCGCCGATCGCGCCAAACGAACGCCAGATTCGAAATCAGCGACCCCAAATTAGTCGGAAAACACTCTTTTTGCGAGTTTTTGAGACCCTTTCAATTATCGCCTCAAAAACGCGATTTTTGGGCAAACGAGCGCCGATCGCGCCAAACGAACGCAAGATTTGAAATCAGCGACCCCGAATTACTCGGAAAACATACTTTTTGCGAGTTTTTGAGACCCTTTCAATTTTCGCCTCAAAAACGCGATTTTTGGGCAAACGAGCGCCGATCGCGCCAAACGAACGCCAGATTCGAAATCAGCGACCCCGAATTAGTCGGAAAACACACTTTTCGTGAGTTTTTGAGACCCTTTCAATTTTCGCCTCAAAAACGCGATTTTTGGGCAAACGAGCGCCGATCGCGCCAAACGAACGCCAGATTCGAAATCAAAAACAATCCAGCTCCGAAAGCTCAGAAAAATCGTGTGATGATTTGTGAGCATAATTTTCATCCCAAAAATCATCCCAGCCTCGAAAGGTCGAAAAAGATATAATTTGATGATTTTCAAAAATTATTTTCATCCTAAAAATTATCCCAGCCTCAAAAAGTTATAAGAAAACCCTGAAATGATTTTTGGGACAAAAATTCATATCAAAAAATCCCAGCTTCAAAAACTCGAAAAAGTCGTGGGATAATTTGTGAGCATAATTTTCATCCCAAAAATCATCCCAGCCTCAAAAGTTCGGGAAAATCGAGGAATGAATTTTTGAGATAGAAATTCATTCCTAAAACCATCTCAGCTTCAAAAGCTCAGAAAAATCGTGAGATGATTTGTACGGTTGATTTTCATCCCGAAAATTATCTCTGCCTCGAAAGCTCGTAAAAGTTATGGGATGATTTGCAAAAATGATTTTCATCCCAAAAATCATCCAACCTCAAAAGCTCGGGAAAGTCGAGGGATGATTTTGTCAGATTAATTTTCGTCCCAAGAATAGACGCTTTTTATAACCTTACAACAGAAAATCGAGAATTTTATGTCTGGTTTGGTTCTTATGTAGTAAGTATGTTTTATTATTAGAATCAGTAAAGTTTTTCAAAAATGTAACGTTTTTAAACAATTTTTCAAAAAATTTTCAAATGTTTCAAATTTTTTCGGTAGAAATTCTTGTTAACTTGCATAAAAAAGCAAAACTTTCTCCCCATTCTGTGGAATATGTACGTATTCAGAACGAGTACTTACCATTTCAATAGAAGATTGGAAGCAAAACATAAAAAAAATTCAAAAAAATAATTTTTGATGTACGAAAATGGTAAGTGTCTGAAGATGCAGGATTGCAATTGATTTGGATTGAACGTGCCAATTTCAGAGCTCGTGCGATGGAGGCGGTTGGAATTAGCACTGCCCCCTTGCCTAGTCATTTTTTATTCGGACTGGAGAAATTTTAGTCAGTTCTGCAAAATTTTGAGAATTTATCAACTGATTTTTTTTTTGTAAAATGTATTTTTTTGACATCACTACTGCAGCTTTTTGCCCCCTCCACAGTTTTTTTTAGAAATAAGTACTTTATTTGTGGTATGAAAAAAATGATTCAAGTACTTTTGAACTAATATAAATATGTACCTAACTACCTTTACTTGGGAAATATTTTGAAATTAGTGGGTGTTTGGAATTTTATAAGCTACCCTCTTTCCCCTCCCCCAGGAAATCTGCTCAAGTAGTCTCTGGCTAAAATTCGCGTGGATGTTTGTTTTTTTTACCTATTTGAAAAATCATCAAAAGATCTTTGAAATCGGACATTTGTTTTTTCCCTCTCTTCTTCTCCTCCTCTAAAAACAAACCTACTTTTCAAATTTTGTTCGGCTGTATTTTAATGAACCATATTTTAAAACCCACGAAAAAAATTACCGAGAAAATGTTCAATTTCCTATTAAAATAACTTCCTTTCTCCATCTCGACGTTAGAACCCCCTAGTCTCCATCCTCGGCGACATTTCGAACTAAACAAATATTGATTCAGTGCCCCGAACGAGGGAACAACCCGACAGGGACAGAAAAGGTTTAAAAAATAGTACGGTTGCGACGACGGACGGGGGAAAAAAGGAAAGAAAAATATGTCTTCAAACGAGAAAAGCTCTCAGATGAAAGAATCGTTAATCAAATAAGCGAGGAAAAACTCTCTGTTGATCACTGTTTTAATCCTTCCATATTAATCAAACTAGATACGAAGCCGGATAAGATTTAGTATTTTACGTTATCATTATTTATCGTCGTCTGTTTCGCACCTTCATTTTTCAAACGTGTCTCGTCGGTCGACGCTCGTCATCGGTATACGAGAGAGGATCACCTCACCTTGGCTCATTCTCCCATAGCCAATGAACCCTATTCTGTGTGTCTCCGTTTCCAGTAGTCTCGAAAAATCGTGGATTCGACGCGAAATAATTATTACTCGATGAGTCTTAAAACTTGTAAAATGAGAGAAAAAGTGGAATAATGACCCTTGCCTTTTCCATATTACATTTCAAAACGACTCGAACATTTTGAAAATACCAGCGAGAAATGATTTTCATTGAATAAGAAAAAGTCAACACTGGCCGAGCAGCTTTCAAAGTATATACGTTTTTAAGTATTTTCGAAAAATGAGACGCGCTAGAAACGAGCTGAAAGAAGTTTTTTTTTATCGACTTGTTCATAATAGATAATGGAGATACATTATATTACGGTACGTAGGCATCGTACGACAGAACTCCACTATTCATATGTTCAATAGTGGCGCCTTTAAATTGTGTATGATGTACGGTAATAGCCTAGAAGGAGGGGAAGAAGGGTGCAGGGGGATTCTAGACTCGTTTCAACTTTTTGAGAATTTCTAGCTTTTCGAGTATGGTGCAGATTTGTTCTGTCGAGTTCGTTTCCTCTTCGATTATCGAATCTACGAGAGAGTAGGTTCAATCAAAGATCTTCCAATTCATTTTTATTTCTCCCCCCCCCAAATTTTTTTTCCGGTGAAAATTTTTAGATATTTTTTATGGTCGAACTAAAATCTAACTAAAAGGTATGGACGCATAAGGGGTGAATTTGGCCCCCGGCGCTTTTGGGCTCCTAAACACCTCAAGTCGTGTATATTGACTAGAAATAATTTTTCACAAAATTTTGGACCCCTACCCCCCTCTCTTTCGGAGCTATGGCCATTTTATTGCATCATTTTCAAGAATTTTTAATTTCAACGGAAGTGAAGGAAATTTTCTGTTCTTTGGCATAAAGTTACATCTGGTAGAGGTGTATTCATGATAATTTTTTCAATAACTTTGGTGCACTCCTTCACGTTTTTTCGGTCATTTGAAGTTTTCAATCGTAAAAAATACCATATAAGCGAAAAGCGACCACCCTGGAAAAATTTCTAAAAAATACATTTTTTATGTAGAATTTTACTATGTATTTGGTTTTGGCGATTTCTTTGAACTAAGGGCCGAAAATCGCGAAAAACCGTACAGAAATGTTGTAATTTTAGCAGATTTTTCAAATTTTGAGCGCTTTATACAGAAAGAAATAACCAAATAAGGAAACCAATTTCAAATTCGTGTTCAGCAGGTCAAAATACCCCGGTAAACACCCTTTTCGTAATAGTTTTGATTAAAATTTCAAAATTCACCTTTCTCACCGATTTTTAATGAAAAAAAAAGTGAATTTCGAGACTTCCAGTAAAACGATCGCAAAAAACGTATTTTTCGGGGTATTTTGACCTGCTGAACACGAATATGGTTTTGGTTTTTTCATTTCTTCATTTTTCCCTAAAACGTCCTCATTTTCAAGTTTAAATCGGGTCTCTCGAGCAAGAAAATTATTATGCACAATAATTAATGTAATATTCGTGTTCTACGACCCAAAATTAGTCGGAAACCAAAATCTTTCCATTTCAAATTTTTTTAGTCACATTTCAGGAACAGAAACCGTCCAAGAGGAGCGATAGTGAATTTATTTTCCACGTATCCTCCATGTCTTTGACATTAAATCGTGCCAATGAGTTACAATATTACGCGCCCAGATCTCGAACAATAATTTTTTGAAATTTTTCCACAAAAATCAACATAGTAATTCGAGATTGAAAAAAGTTTCACGAAAACAGGAGCGGGGCATCAAAGATGCTTGATTTTTTTCAAATATTCCTAATTGTCATTTTGGCAGGAAAAGGGTGCGAATGGGACCTTGGGGATGAAGAAAGAGGTAGTACACATGAGAAAATGACGAAATAAAAAAACCAAAACCATATTCGTGTTCAGCAGGTCAAAATACTCCGAAAAATACTTTTTTCGCGATCGTTTTACTCGAAGTCTCGAAATTCACTTTTTTTTCATTAAAAATCGGTGAGAAAGATGAATTTTGAAATTTTAATCAAAACTAAGGGTAAGGTGCCCCATTATCGCCTAGTGCCCAATGTCGACCACCTCGTCTATCTCCGGCGCTATGGGCGACAGCGAGCCAAAAAAATTTTTTTCATATTCTTCATCGAAAATCCGGAAAAATAAGACCACTCCGACATCCTGAAAGCCAAAACTCGCGGAGAAAAATAGAAAAGAAGAAGTTGGAAGGCCAAAAACTTTTTTTAGCAATTGCTTGCACGCCTTGGAATTTTTTCTTAAAATTATCGAATTAAATGTTTCTAGTGTTTTTGTGATTGAGACAGTTCAAAGTTTCTGATGTAATCATCGCATTTTAATAATTACAACTTTAAGCAAAAAAGAAATTCACTCAAAGTTCATTTTTATGGTGTGTCCCTTTATCGACCACCTATAATCTAATGTAATTTGTTGTTTTTAAGTGATTTCGTTTTTTTCAATTTTCTCGAATTTTGGTTGTAGGGTTGTCATTTTGGTCTCAAATTGTTCATCTGTGAAAGAGAAACACAAAAAAAATATTTTCCGGTAGATTCCGTTCATAGCGGACAAAATCAGTCGGTAGTCGATATTGGGAACCCAAAATTTCGACCTTGCGTTTTGACATGTTTCGGAAAAAAATTCCTAAAAAATACTAAATTTTAACGGATGGCCCCGGGGCTTTCCACAATTGTAGGGGAAGGATGTAGGTATCCATTAAGCCATCAATGACATTTCCAGCTCTTAAACTTTTGAAATGGTGAGACTTCAAAAAAAAGTGGGCGATAATGGGGCACCTTACCCTTATTACGAAAAAGTTGTTTACCGGGGTATTTTGACCTGCTGAACACGAATTTGAAATTGGTTTCCTTATTTGGTTATTTCTTTCTGTATAAAGCGCTCAAAGTTTGAAAAATCTGCTAAAATTACAACATTTCTGTACGGTTTTTCGCGATTTTCGGCCCTTAGTTCAAAAAAATCGCCAAAACCAAATACATAGTAAAATTCTACATAAAAAATGTATTTTTTAGAAATGTTTCCAGGATGGTCGCTCTTCGCTTATATGGTACTTTTTACGATTGAAAACTTCAAATGACCGAAAAAACGTGAAGGAGTGCACCAAAGTTATTGAAAAAATTATCATGAATACACCTCTACCAGATGTAACTTTATGCCAAAGAACAGAAAATTTCCTTCACTTCCGTTGAAATTAAAAATTCTTGAAAATGATGCAATAAAATGGCCATAGCTCCGAAAGAGAGGGGGTAGGGGTCCCAAATTTTGTGAAAAATTATTTCTAGTCAATATACACGACTTGAGGTGTTTAGGAGCCCAAAAGCGCCGGGGGCCAAATTCACCCCTTATCCGGCCATACCCTTTTGACGAAAGGTTCACTCATGACGACGATTATCACAATCGTACGAGTATAACGAACACGAGGTTTGTGAAAAAATAATGAAACGAACGAAAAAAAGCACAACGACGACGTATTCGAAATTGAGGCTCCAACTGTCAACTTGTGCCCTACTCCGTCGACATGAAAAGGATAAAAATAACCTACGTTAGAAATTTTTTTACACGAAAATGGAAATATGTACGTAGGTACCTATATTAAAGGTCGCTGAAAACGTCGCAGATTAAATGACGGAGATTTGGTCTGTCGTATTCGAAAAGTAAAACCTGATTAGTTCGGATTGTTTTTATATTTTATGTCCAACGTTTCGAGCTGGGAAAAGAATGGTGCTGGGGAAGGGAAGAAACTGGAGCAAATATAAATTAAGGTGACCTTCTGCTCACGAATGAACCGAAGACCGATCGTAAAAAGCATGCGGGCCAATTGAATGGTCCAGATGAAAACAGACAAGACGTTAGACGTGACTACGACTATGTATTCTGGAAAAATAGAAAAGCAGTAAAACGATAAATTATATCAAAAGAGAGAGGGGGGAAGGGATATGAGAAAAAACCAACAAACCGTAATGTTTTCGTTTTTATTTTTTTATTTAAAGGTGCTTTTTGTACCTTGCGAATCAACAGTTTTTAGTTAATGCAGTCTCGACAACTATCGTGCCTTGTATTCGACGAATTAACAAAAATAAAACGTTGAAGAAAAATTGCCGAGTAAAAAATATATAGAAAAACGATACGACGATGCCGAAGATGAATACGAGGATAAGGAATCCAAGTATAGAGATGGCACTTCACATAAAAGAGAATAAAAACGGCGATGAAAGAAATTTGAGGAAAAAATGTCTATAATGGAAACTCGAATAAAACGTTTATTTTTCGCTTCAGCGAGTCAAACGAAAGTTATTTTTTGAAGTCCAGGCTCTCTAATCGAGCGACTTAATGGGATTGAAATGGTAGAACGATTGGCTTCGGGGAGGGAGGAGGCCGAGGGATTCCGTAGTTTTGAAATGCAATGTGTTGGAAATTTTAATCAGTCGGTGTTTTTGTACACAATGTTCGAGTTTGATTTAGTATTTGGATGGAATTTTTTTCGGGTGTTAATTTTTTTCGAAATGGGTTGTGGTTTTTTTTTTTATTTGTAGATGTATTTCTATGTACATGTATGGATTGGTGGTTGGGAAAAGTCTGATATTTTCTCGTTTTAGGTTCAATTTTTCGAGGAATATCGAGAAAATGTTTGAAAAATTTAGTGAATTTAATCGGAAATTGCTGTAAATTAGTGTAAAAGTGGAAGTTGAAATTAGCTCAAAAATATTGGAAATTGAATTTTAAAAGTTGAAATTTTGTAGGATGAAAATTGTTTAAAATATTGCAAAATTTATTTTAAATAAATACGATAAAATTGTCAAATTATCATAAAACTTATTGAAATTATTCAATAAATTTTAAATATTGCAAAAAGAAATAGAAAAGTTGAAGAAATTAATTTTTTTATATTCCATCATTTTTTATGCAGATTTTACAAAATTTGAGCTCAAACAAGTTTTTAACAAATCCTATTAAATTTTTAAGTGTCTTAAGTAGGTAAGTATATTTATAATTTTTTCAAAATCTTTAACGATTTTAAACTATTTTTTTATATCTTTGTTCATATTTCAACAATTTTATTATGGTTCGAAAAAATTTTGTTTGTTTCTGTGCATTTTTTGATAATTTCAAATTATGTACACGACGATAAGGAACAATTTTCATTCAACTTAATCAAACGTGGTAACTTCTGATGAGAAATTTGAATGAGATTGTTGAACAATTCTTGAAAAATTTCGATGATACTTCATATGTAGATATCATAATCGAGGATTTCAAGTTTGCTGGTTGATGTAATAGGGCTTTTTCACTGGTCAGAGCCTAACTTAATAGAGGCACCTTGGATCCTTTTTTTTTTTTTTTCAAAAAAACAAAATTGAATTTTTAATCGAAAAAATTTAGAACAGTGATAAGCTTACCGCTTTTTCAAAAAAAAATTTAAATCAAGTCGGAAAATTGGAAAAATTTGATAAGAGTTGAAAATGTATTGATTTTAAGCTTCATCCCAATTTCTTTTAAGTGAATGAAAAACACTTCTCGATTTCGGAAAAAATTGGCAAGGTAAAGTTTGAGCGAGTGATCTCCCAGAAAAAAATTGAGCTCTCTATCCATAAGTTGAGAAGAGCTAGGGGTACTCAAATTGATGCCACTTTTGAACAAAAGACATTATGTAGTTATTGGCACTTTTGGATAGTGCCATATTTCAAATACCTCGGCCATCATTACCCGATAAAGTGCAATGGACATTGCGGATCCGTAAAATCCGTAGGAATTATTTTCCCGGACATTCTATGCTTCCGTTAAAATTAAAACTGGAGAAATAATTATTCCGGACATTCCGAATTCATCATAGCCTCAAAAGCTCGAAAAAATAGTGAGATGATTATTGGAGTAAAAATTCATCCCAAAATTCATTCCAGCCTCAAATACTTGAAAAAGGCGTGGGAGGATTATTGGATTGAAAATTCATCTTAAAGCTCATCCCAGCTTCAGAAGCTTGAAAAAAATCATGAGATGATTTTTGGGATGATTTTTGGGATGAAAATTCATCTCAGCTTTAAAATCTCAAAAAAATCGTGAGGTGATTATTCAAATGCAAATTCATCCCATAATTCATCCAAGTCTCAAATGCTCGAAAAAAGCTTGGGATGATTATTGTAATGAAGATTCATCCCAAACTTTATCCCAGCTTCAAAAGTTCAAAAAAATCGTGAGATGATTATTAGGATGAAGCAGATGAAGATTCGTGCCAAAATTCATCCCAGCTTCAAATGCTCGAAAAAGGCGTGGGATGATTATTGGATTGAAAATTCATCTCAAAGTTCATCCCAGCTTCAGAAGCTTGAAAAAAAGCATAAGATGATTTTTTGGATGAAAATTCATCTCAGCTTTAAAATCTCAAAAAAATCGTGAGGTGATTATTCGGAGGCAAATTCATCCCAAAATTCATCCAAGCCTCAAATGCTCGAAAAAAGCGTGGGATGATTACTGGGATGAAAATTCATCCCAAAATTCATTCCAGCCTCAAAAACTCACAAAAAGTAAGGGATGATTTTTGCGATGATTACTGTGATGAAAACTTATCCCAAAATTCATCCCAGCCTGAAATGTTCGAAAAAGACTTAAGATGATTATTAGAATGAAAATTCATCTCAAAGTTCATCCCAGCTTCAGAAGCTTGAAAACTGCATGAGATGGTTTTTAGGGTGATTTTTGGGATGAAAATTTATCACAAGATTCATCTCAGCCTCAAAATCTCAAAAAAATCGTGAGGTGATTATACCGATGCAAATTCATCCCAAAATTCATCCCAGCTTCAAATTCGCGAAAAAGGCATGGGATGATTATTGGATTGAAAATTCATCCCAAAGTTCACCCCAGGTTCAGAAGCTTGAAAACTACATGAGATGGTTTTTGGGGTGATTCTTAGGATGAAAATTCATCTCAGCCTTAAAATCTCAAAAAAATCGGGAGGTGATTATACGGATGCAAATTCACCCCAAAATTCATCCAAGCCTCAAATGCTCGAAAAACGCTTGGGATGATTATTGGATTGAAAATTCATCCCAAAGTTCACCCCAGGTTCAGATGTGGATAAATTTTATCCAAGGTTTTACCACAACTAAAACACTTTTTCCTTGTGGTGAAAAATGTGGATGAATTTTATCCAAGGTTTTACCACAACTAAAAACACTTTTTCCTTGTGGTGAAATATGTGGATAAATTTTATATTCATCCCAAAATTCATTCCAGCCTCAAAAACTCAAAAAAAGCAAGGATGATGATTTTTGCGATGATTACTGTGATAAAAACTTATCCCAAAATTCATCTCAGCTTGAAATGGTCGAAAAAGACGTGGGATGATTATTAGATTGAAAATTCATAAAATCCACAGGATTACTTTTTTCGGACATTCCGGGTTCGATTAAAGCAATTTTCTGAAATTCGTAATTTCGAGTTCAAATCCATATTTTTTGGCAGAAAATAGCCTGAAAATCCCAAAATTTACTTGCTAGGGACTCCGAAACTTCTTGAAACCGCTTCAAATTAATGCGGGAGGTCAAACACAGGGTACCTATACCAAATTTCAGCTTTTTTTGTTGATTAGATCAAATTTTTATGCTTTGAAGGGCGCTGAAGTAATTTTGAAATTTCAAAAATTCGAACTTTAGCACCTGAAATTTTGGATATGGGGTTCTTTTATGATGTATTTTCGATTTATTTTTGTTTCCGCTCAAAATTTTGTTTTGAGTTGGGATATCTCCTTCGTCAGATTTTATCTCTTTTTGTAAACATCTCCTCATTTCTCTCTTCGATTACATATTGAAAGGGTGATAAAACTTCGCGTGGTCGATTTGCTTGTACTCGAGTAAAAATAATGCGTAAATGAAAGACTAAAGGTAGCCAGATAACTTGGCTCAAATTTCTTCAAGATACTTTACCTGCTTTGTAACTCCTGCAATACCTGTGAATTCCGAGTGGGAAGGGGAGGGAAGAAAAAAATCCGAAAATTACCTAGCTTCGTAATATGAAGCTTGAAATACCTACGTATAAAAATATACGAGATACCAATATTTAAGCCAGACTCGAGCAATTTTTACGTGACTTCCGCTTGGAAGAATTTTTCGCCACGTGAAAAAGCACACATATGAAGATGTACGGAGGGGGAAATTTATCCGCCAAGTTTCCCATTCTTTTCTTCAGTTTTGTCTTCGCAGCAGGTATACTTCAGGTGTAAATTTAATTATCGACTTGGCTGCGCGGATATTTGAATGGTCCCAGAAGTAGATCGCGAGAGTGAGCGAGACGGCGAGAAAGAGTGCGGAGTCAAAACCGAGAAGTTTTTTTATTTATTAGGGTCGAACGAGAAAATGGGTTGTAGTATTTTCTTAGGGTAATATTTCAAAACGGCGCGACATTTATGATTTCGTTCCCTCTCGATGTCCCGACCGACGAGCCGAGCCAAAAGCACGCGCTCGTACATGAGCCTTTTTAAAATCGAATTTATTTCCACTTTGTAACCCTCCGCCCCGCCGGTCCGCTCCGGCCGCCAAATTAAATATCGAAAAGTTTTTCGTAATTGTTGAAGTTAAAGTAGTATACTCGTATGGTGTAGTATTTTGCCAACTATAACGTATTGCTTCGATATATCGCCATCGCCTGTGTTTCGTTCGCGCTGGCGAACTCCTCCACAACCATCTCTTCGCCGGTATCTCCGATATTCGGGGCGTATCGCGTCTTTATACGTAAACGTATATATCGTTTTATTACCGTTGATGCGATGTTAATGGCTTAATTAAGTGCGATTTTTTGATTTAAAACGGCCCTCTCGCGGTGTACGTCGTTGCCTTGTGCGCGCTCCGGCGCGGCCGCGTTATTTACGAGGATTAATTTTAGGGCCGATATTACTCCGTCGAATCTTACTACGTATACGAGTACAACGTGAGCGCAAATGCTGAATAAGCCTCGTGTATCGTGGAGCGAGCAGGGGATGGAGGGTGGGGTACTTTTGGCACGTGTATGTGTTGGATGTGGGTACTTTCGTGCAGGGTGTCAGGTGCTAAATAATTAAGGGGTGCTCGCGAGATTCAGAATTCGATGCAACCGAGTGCTGACTTTGGATGTAAGGGTTGCCAGGCTTTGAAATTGAAGGGGATAATGGTCCTTTGAAAAAATCTAATATTGATTTTTAATATTTCTTCATTGAAATGGCCGAAATGGGTAGTAAGATTGATCAGAAAAAATTCAAACAGGGTCTGTTTCTGAGTTGAAAATTTCGAGAGATGATGTGACATCTTGCGTCGAATTGTCGACGTCTGTGATTTTTCCATGGATCCGGAAAGATGAAAATCACGATGGAAAAAGGCTACAAACTGAGAAAAATGCCATAAAAACCGCCAATTTGGCAACCAGAAAATTGAAAATTTTTTACTCTGGTATAAATAATAATTTCTATTATTCCTATTGAAAATAATCATTTTTTTGTTGAAAAAAATCATAGGTACCTAACTCAAAAATTGCGAAATTACTTTTTTAATTTTTATCTGAAAAATTTGACTTGAATCGAAACATTGTTTGGAAAATTTTTGTTCTGAGTCCAAAGAATGGAAAAAATTTCATTTTAATCAAAAAAAATTGAAAGATTCCATGTCGGTCGAAAATTTTTGATTTTTTTGTACTTCGAATAAGTCAACTTCGGTTCGTTTCAAAGTCGTATACAATTGCACGTGCCCAAATGAAACGAGGGTAAAATTTTTAAACTAAATTGAGCAGTAACGTAACCAAACATTGCTGGGAGCAGGGGCGGGATGGGGTGGGGGTAGAAATAATAGAATACAAAGTAAAGTATTTTTTACAACGTTTAATTATCACTTTTCAGTACATAACAGAAAAAGCAAGGGGGTATTAAAAAACTGTCATGAAAAGTTTTTGAAGCCCAAAGTGAAATTTTATTTCGGGGTATGCACCAACTGAAGGGTAGTGAGGGCAAAAAAATTTTCAACAAAAAATTCAATAGCCAAAAATAACTGATTAAAAAAACTGAGTTATAAAAGCAGAGGAATTATTGTTAGAAATGCTTTGAGATTTGGGTAAAATAAGACCTTGATTTTGAGAAATATTTTCAACTTTCAAAAAAAAAAGTAAAAATATTCGAACCCGAGCAAAGCCAAAAAGAAAACCTCAAAAAAACGCCCAAGAGTTGAAAATTACTCACGTTGAATTAGAAGAATTGTTTGTACCTGAGAAAATATTTCAAAAGTTGGTAAATTGAGATGATTTTGATGATTGAAAAAATTAGGATCCGGATATCTTAAGCATTATTGAATAAAATGTGCTAAAAAATTAAATATGTGCTTCGAAACAACATTATTTTTTGAGGACTTTTGAGATATTTTTAAAATTTTTCTTCAATTTAAAAAAAAAAGAATTTTTAAAAATACTTTGGATAGAAAATGTTATTGTTTGCCCAATTTTTTTCAAAAATGGAAGAGAAATTTTGAAAATATCTCGAAAGTCCTCAGAAGATAATGTTGTTTCGAAACACTTATTAAATTTTCAGAACATTTTATTCAATAATGCTTAAGATATCCCGATCCTAAATTTTTCCACTGATAACAAACTAAAGCATACCCTTTATCTCATAAAATTTTGAAAAAATACCCATCTACTGTTTTTTTTTACTAGGACCAGACTGTGGTCAATCGAAATCGAGAAGCAAAAAGTCTCTTCTTCATGATTATACTTGTGATGTAGGTATTCAATTATATTTTTAATTGAGTTAGGTAAATTGGAGTTATAAAATTTGAAGAAATTATGATATTTAAAAAATATATATTTTGAGTCAGAATAATGCGGAAAAATTAAATTAAATTTGCAAATTTTTTATTTAGAATTTAAAATAATTCTACCGATTTAAAATTTGGGAAAATTCATTTAAAAAAATAGTAAATATTGCTTATCTACCTATTGAAAAATTGTCGTTTTTCATCGTTTTTGAAGAAACGACCAGAAACGATAATTTTACTATATTGAAAATTTGTCATTTTTCGACGTTTTTTTCAGAGATAACCAGAAATATCATTTTACAAAAGTGGAAAATGGTCATTTTTTTTGTAGATTCGATCAGAAACGACCAGAAACGATCATTTTACAGAACTGGAAGTTGGCCATCATTTTTATTTTACAAAATTTGAGAATTGGAAACTATCAGAAACTTTTTTATAATATCTAAAAGTACCTACCAAGTTAAAATTCAAAATTTGAAAAAAATTGAAATTCGAAATTTTAAGAAAAATAAGATTTAAAATTCAGAAAAATCGAATTCAAAATTTAAAATTTAGAATAAGGTGAATTACCTATCCGAAAAATCATAATAAAATCGAGGATTTTAAAATTTTATCCGTCTAATAACACTGCGATAATTTTGCACTGAGAATACGTTCAAGGACCAAGAATTTTACCATTTTATTTGACTTTTTAAAAACCTAATTTCAATTTTTTCAATCCTGATTATGGCAATTAAGTATCTAGTTATCTAATTTATCAATTTGACTGCAGCTTATATGCACGTAATTTTAATTAAGTACTCAAAACTGTCAATTTTGCCTCGAATCAGAGCTGAAAATTTTTAATTACTAATACTGAAGAAAATTATGTTTCTTTTCACAATGATTAGAATTTTATTCAGAGACGAACCGAAAGTTACCTATTTTCTGGAGAGATTGCAAGAAATTGAAATTTCTCGACTGACGATAAAATTAATTTTTCCTGATTTTTTTTTACCCAAAAATTGGAGAGGTTAAGAATGTAGATTTGGAGACTGCAGAAAAGAGCAGAAAAATGGACCGAAAAGAGCAGAAATTCTCATTGCCCGTTCCTTTGGACCCCGTTGCGCGTTGAACGACCCTTTTTGACCTCCCGCATCGGAAGGTCAGAAAGGAACAGAAATGAGCAGAAAAGAGCATAAATTCTCAGCAGACAGGAGCAGAAAGGAGCAGAATTTGCCTGCTCTTTTTGCACCCCGTAGAGGTATGGTAAAAAAATACGGCTGGATTGATAAAGATGAACAGAGCGGAAAACTCCTGGAATTGATATCACATTCCAAAAATCTACGTTCATTGCGTTCGTGAAAGAATTATCAAACGATGAATTTCAATTCAGGTGTACTCTACTTATTCATAATTTTCCAAACTGAATCATCTTTAACGTAAGATTGAACGTATATTCACTAATCACTTTTATCCCACGAATTACTTATCGAGATTGCTCTCGTTGGTAGATAAAACATCCATTTTCGTTACGAATGAATAATCGAGAAAAAGTACCTGCATGGAGTATAATTCACATTTGATACCTGATCATATGTAGGTGCTTTATTAACCCACAAATATTATGAATGTTTTAAAACGAGGTATTCCCATAATTCCGAAAAAATAGATAATTAACAAAAGATAGATTCGTCTTTCAAGCGATTCATGTCATTTGTGGTGTGCCCGTGTTTCTCATCGAAAAGGTGTTCAATTTTAACTGAAAATTAATCGAACGTATAATTTTTTGTTGAATAGTGCATATTTTTATGATTTTTTTTGTGACGACTTCTGCAAAATTTGGTAAGTACCTGTTGAAAAAATATCGAATTATTATTATTTAACTTAAAGAGCCAATTTTATTACTTTACCTACCTATGGGGCTTGTTTTTTTTTTAGAAAATTCATCATATTGTAAAAATGATCTGCGAAAATGTTACAATCTATGATGTGATCATTGGGATGCTTGTACTGATTTTTGTACTTCTGTTGGTTTTCACCTCGGTTGTGATTTATGCACATTGTTGCGAACAACGCAAAAAGTAAGAATTCAATTTCAACAAAACGTTTTTGTTTTAAAAAACCGAAAGACTGATTTTTTTTTTCTTAAATGCGAAGGAAAACAGAAAATGAATACGTGGTCATGGAGTCGAATAATGTATTGATCAATTACGATAATGTGGTGCTAATCAATAAACCATCTGATTCGTTTCATAGTCAGAATGGAAACTTTGTAAGTATACGAGTATAATACCTACGCATGAACATTGGCGCAACTTTTAATTATTTCGAGATTCGAGACTTGATTTTCGTTTGAAATTTGCTTCAAGGAATCTATTCAAATCGAAATTCAAAATAACGATAATCCAAAACCAAACCCTAAACACGGTGTCTTGAAACTTTGCGAGTATAAAATGCCACCGCCCGATGAAAAATGGGAATTCCCCAGAGGAAAATTATCGTTTATTGAAAAAATTGGCGAAGGAGAATTTGGCGAAGTGCATAAAGCGTTGGCACATGGTATCGTGCATTCTGACGATTCGACTGTGGTAGCTGTTCGAAAACTCAAAGGTTTGAATTATTTCCGAATTTTTGTCTGATTTTTGGCATCGATCTGAAATTTATTTTGATGAAAATGTAATTTTGATTTTAAGCTTATCACGACAATATTGACATGAAAAATTTGGTCGCAAGATTGGAAATTATGAAACGTATAGGTAAACACGAAAATCTCGTGAATTTACTCGGATGCTGTAGTCAGAAAGGACATCTACTTGTAATAACCGAATTCGCTTCTCGAGGGAATTTGCTATCGTTTCTGAGAGAATTATCTAATTTGTATAATTCTGAATCGAATTTCGTTGAAAAAAATTCTTTAGAAAAGGAATTGATCGGATATGCCCTTCAGGTCGCTAGAGGAATGCAATACTTGGCTGGAAAAAGGGTATTGCTGGAAATAATTGGAAATACCTATTGATCGATGATATTATTTTTGAAATTCTATGTTCTTTCGTGTTCGTAGTGCGTTCACCAATATTTGGCAGCTCGAAATGTTCTGGTTGATGAGAATTTCGTCATGAAAATAACCGATTTTGCAATGCCAAGTGTCATGAATGACGAGAGTTATACCCGTAGAATGATCGAAACATTTTGTTATAAATGGATGGCGCCCGAAATATTCAGTCTTATGCAGTTTACCTCCGAGTCTGATGTGTAAGTATGTGTTTTTTTAAATTTTTTTAATTTCATCTTTATCAAGCTGATGATTTTTATTTTTTTTTGAATTTTTGAATGGGTTTGGGCTACATTAAGTATGATGATATAGGTACTTAGTTGTTGAAAACGAATTTTATGGTCTGAGAAAAAAGGAATTTTCTGTAAAAAAAATAGCTTTTACGTGACTTAAAAAATCATCATTAAAGTAGCTAAGAAAAAGTAAGCATATTGTTGGAATCGAGGAAACTTTGAAACTTGAGGTTCGATAAGAAGATACTCACATTGATTATTCATTAGAAAAAGACGATTTTAAAATTGAATTGTGAAGAGGAAGCTGGTCAAAATGTTGTGTCTGAACTTCACAAAGACCCTGAGTTGACCCTTACTCTAGCTCACCAGGGAGGTACCCGAGGTCTGACACGCCACATTGAAAAAAAATTTCTCAGGTTTGTAAAGAATCACAAGAAACTTCCATAGCCAAAATTTTAGCCCCGAAAGTTGACTTGGGATGGAGTTATGAGGGTTTGAATTTAGAAAAATCGCCCAATAGGTACACCGAAAAAATTACAAAAATCTGAATATCTCGTCCTCCATATGGTATTTAGGAGATAAATTTTCTACCACGATCTACCCGCTGTGTATGCAGGCCATCTGGAGATGGGGTAATTGCAGAAAATTTACTTGTTAATTGCCATATGGGGGGGGGGGGTGATTTTTGAAGTTCTTTCAGAGTACTTACCTATTGGGCGATTTTTCTAAATTCAACCCTTCATAATTCCACCCCAAGTCAACTTTAGGGGCTGAAATTTTGGCTGTGGAAGTTTCTTTTGATGCTGTAAAAGCCTATGAAAAAATTTCAATTTGGCATGTCAGACCACGGGTAGCTCTCTTGTCAGTTATTCATAAAATGTAACTTCATTAAAAAAAAATCAAAAAATCAAAAAAACACCTAGGTACTTACTTAGGTACTTGAATTTTGAAAAAAATAACAAAAATGGAAAGGGTTTTCATCCAAAAATGCGATTGATTCCCACTAAGTATTCTTCAATTTCTCATTTTTCAAGGGTACCTACTTGAAAAGATCACAAATTGGAAAAAGTATTTTTTTTTTTTAATTTCTTGAAATGGATTTTACAAGGAGGAATTTTGGACTAAAACAGAAATACGTGCTGAAGTTGATTTTTCAAATTTTGACGAATTTTTAAAAATTAAAAATATAGGTAGATACCTCATGAGTCATGACATTGAAAAATAAGAAAATTTGGCATAATCTCGGTAAAAAGCAGAAGTGTGGTATACACCCTATTTTTGTCTTGCCAAATTGCCGATCTGGAGCCTCCATTTTTTTGGAATTTTCTAGCTTTGAAAAAATCGCATACTTACCTAAAGAGTGCCCAAATGTACTTTAGCACTTAAAACGCAGATTAGCCATGTTGATACCTTAGTCAAAATATGGGTAAGACATAACTTTGTGACCACTCGCTTCATTTAAGTTTCAAAAAAAAATGCTATAGTCGAGCCAACTTAAGAAGGAGAGTGCTCAAAACGAAAAATTTCTCTTGAGTGGCTGAATATTTTTCATTTACTTTGAAAATTCAAGGTAGGTAGGTTAGGTACATTTCCACTCTAACGGAAATATAGAACACCAAAAACATTGCATAATTCGTATTATTATGCTAAATATTACAAAATAGGTACTTTTTGTCAGAAATAGGGAATAATTTCACGAATAGATGATTTTTTTGCCAGTTACACCTACAGAAGTTACTTTTTCCATTTCTACATTTAAATCTGATTTGGATTCTTGATGATGATATACTTTGAGTTACCATTGATATAAAAAGACCTTTGGTCATTAAACAGAAATTTTTCGTTTTGAGCACTCTCCTTATTAAGTTGGCTCGACTATAAACGATTTTATTTTAAAGATCACCTTTATGTTTCGCCCTCATTTCAAGAAAATCTTGGCTTCAGAGCTGTAGGTGAAAATTGAACATTTTTTGTTCACTTAATTTCAAAACAAAATAAAAACATCAATACCAGTTTTTCATTCCTTTAGAAACCCATTTCTGCAATTTTTTGAACATATTGTTGAAAATTTCATCTATTTTGGGTTTTACAATCGCAATTTGCATATATTGACCCAAAAGGTAAACCTCACGTATGACATTTTCCTATGTTTTATTTCAGTTGGTCTTTCGGAATTGTCATGTGGGAAATTATGACCTTGGGCTGTATACCTTATTCTAAAATAACGTCATGGATGGAGCTGTACAAACAATTAGCCTCAGGCAAACGTTTGGAAAGACCTCCCAACTGTCCAGCAATAATGTAAGTGTTGATATTTCTACACTGTTTTCCGATTTTAGCTGGGTTTTTATCCAATCTTTGTATATTTGCAGATATGATTTGATGAACGAGTGCTGGCGTTACGATAGTACTTGTCGTCCAAGTTTTGATAAAATTGTGAAATTGTTAGAAGATGTGATCCATAATGAAGAATTAGGCAATTTCTCAAACCCAGATTGTGTGACTGGTGGGATTGCTGTAATTGAACAAAGTCAGCTGTCTGAAGCGAAAACGTGTACAAATTCACGGTCTCACTATGGTAAAATTTCGAGTATACTTCCGTCTTCACTTTCGAAGGAATCACTATCATCTTCACATTTGACTCCTTTTGAAGATACTTCATATCAGATCGAAGTACACAGTAATTTTAGATATGACGATGATATCGTAAAGAGTTTGAAGAGAAAGAATGAATCGTCTACATTTCCGACTCCACTTCTGAGGAAATCAACACTATTTCCACATTTAAGTCCTGTTGAAGATACCTCAACACATACTGAGGTAAATAGTCTCAAATGTGATGACAGTTTTGGGCAGAGTTTGAGGAGGGAGAGTCAAACATCTTTACCTCCGATTCCACATCCGAGAAATTTGCGATTGCCTTTATCTACGACCTCACAAAGTACTTCAAATCAGACTTGCCTCCAGAGCTACATTTTGGAGGCTCCTTCGGAAATAATTCCGGGAGTGATTACAATGATAAGTTGATAATACCTAAAATTAGACTTAAAAATGTATTCGGTGATTTTTATTAAAAATATTTTATTTTTGCTTTTCACTGCTTTCATTTTGGTATTTATTCTAACTACCTATTGGTGTAGAAACTTTGGATTTTTGGATCGAAATTTTGGAAAAAAGTCCGAAATTTTCTCATTTTGTTTTCTTGGCATACTTAATTCAATTTTTCTATTCATTTAGTCGAAATAACTGTATCTCAAATCACTCTCCTTGATAATTGAATTTTGGAAAAAATTATCGAATTTCAGTTTTTGATTTTAGCATGCTGGGACAATTCGGAAAAATTGCAAAGACTTGTGTGAAATCGATGGATTTGAAACTCGTAAATTTTATGGTGAAGGCGAAGAGGGAGGGGGAAGGAAGCAATATATTGTGAGAAAAATTAAAAATTTTCAGGTCGAAAATAGCACAATTTTTTTTTATTGTGATTTAGTAGACATTCTATTTTTAATTTCGAATTAATTGAGTTCCTTAGTTTATTTTGAAAATGATTTCAGTTATATGAGGCTTTTCTGAAAATGATTTGGATTGTGTTTTTTTTTCCTGAAAAAATTAATTCCTTTGGCTCTATTATCAATATCAAGAGTTCTTTTTTTTTAAATGATTAGGTAGATTTTTTGGTTACATTCTAAAAAAATATGGGCTCTCCCTTAAAATTTTTTGTTTTCAATTTATGAATGATCTACCGTTTTTAATTTTTGTTTCATTCTGCGAAAATAATTTAGCTTTTCAGCCTGCGAAAGTGAGCTCGGGGTTCATTGCAGAACTTCTTAAAAAATTATTCAAATTAAATTTTCATCCCCTCTTTTTTTAAATTCAAAACATTGCTCCCTATTTGTATAATTAATCTGAATGAGTAAAAATTATTTAAATAGTGATTTTGAACAATTTTTTTACAGTTTTCTGATTTGTAGAAGAAATTTTTCAAATTTTTTGGAAAAATTTCTCAGTTTTTTTGAAATTTTGTAACTTTTTTCTGAAATTTTCTAATGTTTTGAAGATATTTAATTTCAGCAGGCCTTTTAGTGTCTGACAAGATACATTTGAAATTTTATTAGCCATCAAGAGACTCGATGGTTTTTGGGTTTTCGATCACTTCTTCGAAAAAATACGGTCTCAATAGGTACAACTCTGCCTCTGATCAGCTCTACGAATTGCATTGAAATTACTCTCGTTGAGCATGGCCTAATTAATTTTTCTCAGTTGAATAATTGAGCGAGAAGAAAACGTGCAAAATAATTCATACGAAGATGTTGGTTGACGTAGGTACGTAGAAAAAATATTATGAACATTTAAGACGAAATAATGTAATACTTCTAAGAAAATGAAACAGTAAGTAATTATCAAATGATCGATCCGATTTCTACATGATTTATGGCATTTTGAAGTTTACTTTCCTATCAGTTACGTTCATTGAGAATGTGTTCGATTTTATCCGGAAGTTAATGTAGAGTGATAATGTTTTGGAAAGTGTTATTTTTTATGATTTTTTGTGCGGTGGCCTCTGCAAACGGTGGTAAGTATCTATGTGTCTGTCTAAATAGGTACTCATTGTATTTCGTCTTGACGTCAAATTGAGGATCCTAGGCATAATTTTTTTCATTCTCTAAAAAAATTGATGGAAAACTTGATAAAAATGTTTGGGGAAAAAATGCATTCAGCTCACATTTCCCAAAAATTTCACCCTCCCCCCTTCCTGATTGAGCCCCTCTTTTGAGATTCAGTTTCAGTGTATCCTTATGTGATTGATTGTCGAATACGAAATAGAAATACATTCTAGCTTTTCCTAATTTTGAATCAGTGAAAAATCGCCGATAAATAGTCAGAATTGCAGCACAGCGAAAATCTGCGAAATTCTTTGATTTTCTGCGTATTTTCTCTGATTTTATTTTTCAAAGGATTTCACTGATTTTTGAGCAAATTTCAGAGATTTTACTGACTTTCCAGTGAATTTTCACTAATTTTTCAGCAATTTTCTTCACTGTTTGCTTTCAGTAAATTTTTTTTTACTGAATTATTGCTGTGCTGCGATTCTGACTGTTTTCCAGTGATTTTCGATAATTTTCAGTTTTATAAATGAGAAAGTAGAGAACAATATTGAAAGTAGTCAAATTCGTGTTTAATTAACAAATCAAAACGGTTTAAAATTTTTTACCTACCTTCACAATTTTAAGATATGATTTTTTAGTGGCAATGACCAAATATAGCCTATTTTTCAGGAAAACAATCGCTTTCCGAGGATGGTAAAGCTAAAGGTACTTCCATTTACGAATTAATTATATTGACGCTTGTATGGATAGCTGTGCTGATATTGGTGTTGTCCATAATTGCGATTTGCATCCGCGCTTGTAGGCGATTGAAAAAGTAAAGTTTCCATTTTAGTAAAAAAAAATGCGCTATTTCAAAAAGCTGAATAATTAAATTTTCCGTGATTATAAAGCAAACGAAGAAGTAAAGATGTGGATGTAGAATTGAAAGGAAACTTGATCGATTGTAATAAATTGGGAGAGATCAATGAACCAACCGATTCGTTCGACGATCTGAATGAAAATCCTGTAAGTACATAACAAGAACTACATACCATTTTTGAGTACTTTGGTACATATTTCGAGCTTCCACGAAATAAGGATGATTATTATTTCGTTTGTGTTTCAGAAATTAGTTGATATCGGAATCCAAGCCAACGAGAATCCAAATCAAAATCACGAAAATGAGATCTCTGAACGTTCCGAGTCTGCAATGTCTCCATCCATTGGATGGAAATTTCCCGGAGAAAAAGTATATTCTATTGAAACAGTGGACCAAACTGCATTATGCAAAGTAGACGAAACTTCGGTGCCCGGTAGGTATCGAGGAACTTGATGTTTCGACTAAATTCGTTGTTGAAAAACTAAAAAATTTGACTTGTTTCGAATTCTGGTCGAATTTGTTTCATTTATCTGAATTTTTTTTTGTAATTATGATTTCTAGTTGATGATAATATTAACGTGAAGAGTTTGGTCGCAAAATTGAAAATGATGAAACTTACAAGTGATCAAGAAAAGGTTGTAGATTTACTTGGATGCAGTAATCAGACAGAAGATATGCCTAAAGTTGAGTTAACTGTTGAAGAAGTAAAGGTCAACAATGCTTTGATGATCACCGAACTGACGCAAGCACTGTATAACGACTTTCAAAACTCAATAAAACCAGTCGAACCTGCTGATTTGGTAGAATCGACTTCTCTTGTCACTTCGAGTACGAAAAACAGATTCCAAGAAAATGACGAAACAGAAGTGTCAAAGGCTGAACCTGAACTAGAAATGGAAATTCCGCAGATTTCTGAATCATCGTCGTCGGATATCAACACAATCGATCATTTTGAGACTGATGAAAACTCATTAGATGATAAAATTTCGATGGAGACACAGCCTCATTCTACTCCAGATTCCCAGGTTTCACGTGAAGAAAGTCATTCTATTGTTATAAAAAATCCTCCAACATCCTGTGAAGAAGACATCAGAGCAGAATTAACAAAATTGGGAATACCACACACCGAATTTATGAGATTCTATGATCTTAATAAAGTTCCAATTTCAGTCTGTGCTGTCGGTAGTGGAGATAATATGAACCCATTTATTGGCATCTGATCCTCCTCCAAGAGGACTATCTGAACGAATTGGAAGACAATGAGTTGGGTATTTTTTTTCGAATCAGCGTGAAAAATGTTCTATATTTTTAAAATATCAAATTTTCGCAGTTTTTAAATATTAAAATCATACAGTACTTGACGAGAATTTTAAATTTAAAAAAAAAGTGAAGTGGGATTTGCTGAAAAAATACTCATATTCCATGGATCGTCTTTTAAAGAAAAAAATTTTTATAAATTTTCAATATTTTCTAAAGATTGGGAAATTTGGGGGTTTTGAGATGATGATTCTGATTTTAGAGATTTGACGAGGAATAAATATATCGATCCTGTATATTTTTTACTTTTTTGCTTGGGTACATCGTAAAATGGATCATTTTGAATTTTTTTAAAAGTTGGTCAGGGAGAGAGGGTGGTTAAAAAATTACATCTCTGCCTTTAAAAGACTAGATGAAAATTCTACATGCTGACTCAAGTCTTACCCTCTGTTGCTCTTGAAATTTAAATTCCCATAATGGAAAAAATTGAAAAATTAAAAAAAATTGGAATTTTTTTCCAAAAATGACAATCATGTCCATTTTCACCTTTACTACTCTTTTCCAAGCATAATTCTTGGAAAAAGTTATTTTTTAGATTTTTTAAATTTTCTGTAAAAAAAATTTTAAAAATCACCTTCGAAAAAAATTTTCTTAGAATTGGTCTAGCTTAAATATTTTTTCTAAAGAAAATCATCGGTAGGCATTTCCCACCCTTACCCCCTCCCGTATTGAATATTTTTCAAAAATGAAGAGAAATGTAAATGTTTTTATCTGTAATTTATACCTTTGACAGGTTCTATTTCATAATCAGAAATTAAGAATGTAAAATTTTTCTATCGATGATGAGAATTAGATTGTAGATAAGCATACCTGAAAATACAGGGTGGCCGAAAAGTAGTTCCCAAATAAAAATGCTTAGCAAAAATTCCCTAATTAACTTATCCAAAAAATTTCAACTCTGGCAGCATCCTTGGTCCATTACTATTCGAACACAGGCCTCTTCAAAAATTCTCAATCATTTTTGAATTTTTTGTGAAGAATAATTTGATTTTCGCTTACAATGCTATAGCTAAACCTAGTCGAACGAAATTTAAAAATTGCGTGGAATAAAATCTAGGAATTTCTGTGGATAGGTGACGAGTTCTTCAAAATCTTGAATTGAACCCTGTTAATCTGAAAACAGTGCGTTCAATTTTGAAATAAGGAGGATTGCATTTCAGCGCTTCACAAATTGGAGACAGGTGATTTAATTCAGCATTATTGAATTAATGCTCCGGTTTAAGGGAAAAATTGCGCAATATTGAATTTTTTCGGGTTATAAATTATACAGAGATTAGAAGACGATCTATATTAGTAGAATATGACCAAAAAAAATTTACCCTATCAATAATCATTTTTTACCGAAATTTTAATTTTTTTGGGGGAAATAGATAGAAATAGCTGAAAAATTGTTTTTTTTTTTCGTCTCTGATAAGCTACAAAATTTCGCCTTTTCACGAGTAAATTATAATTCAGCCTATCAGTTAGATTCGAAATACCCCATCGTGAATCACATTATGACTTTAACCCGCATTATCAAATTAAGTAATTATCATTTCCGTTGTAGCATGACCAAATATACATTGAAATTCGAGAGAAAAAAAAGGCGCTTACAGTATAATTCATGATGTAGACGCTGTTTTACGTACATGAAACTTACATTACAAATATTTTAAGACGAAATAGTATTCTCTTATTTTCAAGGAAATAATTAGAACAAATTAGCATCCGTCTTTAAAAAAATTAATTTTGTGTGAAAATAATTACCTATTGATGTTATAATGTTTCGTAAGATGATAATTTTAATCTGCTTTTGTGCGATGTTGACTTCTGCAAAACTGCCTGAAAATAATAAAGTAAAAATAGATGGTAAGTACCTACTAATCTAAAAAAATAAATTACATTCTAGGGACAGATTAAAGGTGAGCGATGCTTACCTACTTATTCTTGTGGGGAAAAATTGTTTTTAAATTTTGAAGTTTTCTATTTTTTTGTTTTTTTTGGAATTTATAAACACTTGTGTATCATTTTATAATTCATTTGAAAATTTTAAAATTGAAAAAATATTTTTAGAAAACAGAAGTGGAAATTTAGAAGAAAAATTTGCTGTTAATAGAATTCTTCAAATTGACTGACTTTGGAGGATAAACTTGTATATATATTTTTTTTATCGAATATACAACACTTATTTACTTTTCTTAGGATCTGTAACAGTGACCATATGGCCGAGGTATAGTAGAGTGAAAACTGGAGGATGGGCAAGAATGGAATGTAGAGTTGAACCTAAAGATGCCTACATCATGACATGGTGGAAATTCGATAATGTAAGACTGGCTCTACTTTCATATGTAGAATAAGTAGAAAAATAAAAACATTTTTCGAATCTTGACGAAAATTGGCGAGGTAGTTTTCTTGGAGTGAAAAACTTCCCAAAAAAAATTTAAGCCTCTAGTCACAAAGAGGGTGGAGCAAAGGGTATTCAACGTGAGGTTATTTTTGAAAAAAAAACACCTTGTTTTTACCATTTCTGGGTATCATTATCTGTGTGGGACTCCAGTCATCTCTTGGAAAAATGCGATTTGAGTTTTTACATCTTCTTGACCCATTGAGCTTGAAATTGGATACCACTTATTGCTCTCTAAAAGTGGATTGGAAAGTTGCTGATTGCTAATTAAATTAGGTATCTGATTTTTACTAATTGCAAAATTGCTTATACTTAGACACCTCAAAATCAAGCCAATTTTTCCTTGGTCGTTAAGACTGAATTTTTATTGAATTTTTCAAAAAAAAATTCTTGGCAATGTTATTAACTGTAATGTAATTATTATAACATACAAGTTGTTACTTAATTTAGTGACTTAAAAAATAAGCCAACATTTTTTTCGGCCGTAGAAATAAATTTTAAATAATTTTTTGGACTTTTTTGTAGCAGTGTTCGAACTGAAATTTTATTCCTTGATAATTGTGAAAGCCAAAAAACGGTTGACAGATCCGCCATGAAGGATTTTTTCTGAAAAATTCCATAAAAGTTAGTTCTTGATGGTAAAAAAATTAGCCTACTTAATTTTGAGGTTGTTGAGTGAGCGATTCGAATTTAGTAAAAATCAAGAAATCTTCAAATTCGAGAACTGTAACTTTTCAACCACTTTGTTTATGACAATCAGTGGTATTCAGTTTTAAAATAAATAGACGAGAGACATGTAAAACTCAAAACTCTTTTTTAAAAATAACTGAGGTACCGCACAAAAGTGACGAAACCCTGTGTTTTTTGAAAAGTAGCTTCGTTTCGAGGACCCCTAATTCCACCCTCATTTTAACTGGAGAAATTTATTTTGAGAAATCCTCCATACAATCTAAAAAATCTCGCTAAATTTTCGTCAAAATCTGATGTATGGTTTCTTTGCTTTAATGTAGGTATAAAAAGAATATTTGAGTGATAATCGAATTGTCCTGTATCGAGGACCTCTTCTATGCAATTTTTGGTCAACTGACAGCTATGTAGTTTGGGTTGCAGCTTATTAACATACTATACTTGCAGAAGACAATCATGTACGAGCCAATTCTTGCATTATGTACTCTAAATCGTATATTGCAATGTTTAGGATACGTTCAAACCCATTGGAAAAAGTTTTGAATTACAATTATGGAATATAAGCAAAAAAAATGAAGGATGGTACGCCTGCACGGTATCTCAAATTACTACCCTCGGAATGTCAGGTGCTTATTTGGAAGTAATCGAATGAGCTTATGAAGTAGTTCATTCGTTAGATTAATTTAATTATATCATTGTCGATAATGGAAGAGTAAAACTTTATATCAATATTTGCATTTTTTTTCTAATTTTAAAAACAACTAACACTTTTATCGAAGAATTTACCCATCCTAGTTCGTAATTAGAAATGATGATTGTAAAATTTTATCATTGATAAGAAATGAATAATAAAAATAGATATAAATTATTTTGACCTCCAAAAGATGAGCTTATTTTTTGCCAATTTTTATGAAATGACGCAGCACGAGTCGATTTCTAAATTTTCTGATGAAAAAGGAATCGTTGGAAAGGAAAAGGACCTCATTCCAGATTTTCAAATCGTTTTCGAGCCTTTTTGAGCGTCAATTATCATCAGTCTACGATTATGTACTCAAGAATTTACTGTGGTAAGGGTTGTACCAACTTTGGAAAATGCTTTGAGATTGTCAGTTTGCGTCTTTAAGCAGTTTTCCTGATCATAAAAACAATTCAAATTCATTAATGCCATATTTTATTTAGATGTGAACTAAAGATTAGAGCATGGTTAGAACTCGAGCGAATATTGCGTGGTAATTAGTGTAATCGAGGAAAACGTAAAACATATGGAATGTAAAGAATGATTCATATGTACGTACGTAGTTAAAACATATTTAATAAGGTATTCACGAATTATGGTATCTAACAGTGAAGTGGTGGGAAGGGTGAAAAAATAAGAAGAAAATTATTTATCACATTTTCAAAGTGTCTATCAGGTTGTAAAAAGACATCAAAAGTCACAAATTACCTACTCGTTCTAGTACAAAATAAATGTTGGGAAAAAATTGATAGAATTTCAGTTTCGATTGTCTTTTTTCGAAAAAATTTCGCACTCGCTTTGCTTGGGCTTAATATACACCAACAAAATTATCCACAGTTTTTTTTCTTCAAAAAAATCTCTTTTTATTGATTTTCTATTCTGAGGGGAGCAAATCGGTAAAACTGAAGGAGACTTCGTGTAATTTATCGATTGTTCTGTAGACTTTTTGCCTAACATCGAAAATGAAGGGGCTACGAGTCACTCAAATAAATGAGCGTTAAAATTTTTTCAAATTTTCTCAATTTTTAATGACCTTTATCCCCTTTATTTTCGATGTTAGGCAAAAAGTGTACAGAACAAAATTTCTTTAGTTTTCAACGTTTTATCCATTCCTTTGATCAGTTAATTTTTTGAAAATTTTTCTTGAACAATTTTTTTGTAGCCTCTTCAATTTTAAAGATGGGAAAAAAGTCATAAAGTGAAAATTTGTTCAGTTTTCAAAGTACTATCCATTCTCATGGTCGAAAAAAAATTGACGTGATTTTTTCAGAAGCAGCGTTTGCCCCTTCAATTTTCAAAATAAGCAGCATGTTCATCTCAAAGTTTTTTTTAGTGGTACCCGGTTATATCCAAAAAAATCCTTTTGGCAGACGATTCATGGAACACCCTGTATACAGAAAAAAAAATAGATTTTAGCTCCTTTTGAATGCAGTACCGGTATTACTAATTTGTAAGGGAAGGGGATCAAAAATTTTCTAAAACCAATTTTCATGAAAAAGTAAGTAATTAAAATGAGCTTGGCACAAAAATTTAAAATTTTGGTCATTTCGCAATATTTTTCAATTTTTTCAAATTTTGGAATTTTGGAGGGGGTCTACAGGCACGTGTTAATTAATATTAACATTGGGGGCCTAAAATTTCAGGGAATTATTTTCTCGTAGAAAAGAACAACAGTGGTGGGGGGGGGGTAGAGAAAAATTCAAAAAAAATGTTTCGCCAAGTACATATAAATAAGGATTACGTGAGGTATAGCGAATTATTTTCCATTCATTTTTTTCGTTAATCTCCCTTCCTTTGCTCGAAAAAGTGATCTCAAAGGTTAAAAATTATTAAAAAATGTAAAAAAAAAATGTTCAACAAAAAATTCAAATTGTGACGAATCCTTGGGTGATGGAATTTTTCACTACTTTTTTGTGATCGGCGTGAAAAATACTATAAAAATCCTCCATTAACTACAAAACATAACATTGAGATTATGGAAGTAAGTTCAAAAGAATGTATTTTTGAAAAAAAAATAAAAATAAAATTGATCACGGTAGAATATAGGTAAGTACATATTACAACACGATTTTTTCTTACAGTTAGGCAAACGATTAATTACCTGTAAGTAACATAATCGCATGGCCGGAAAGCGATTGAAGTGCGGGTAATCAGAATAAACTGAGCGTAAATTTGAACCTGCCGAATCGAACAAAATCCATTTAGTGGAAGAAGAAGGGCTGATCGAAAATATAATAATTTTCGCACTCCTATATTTCAATTCCCACTTCCTGTGATTCATTTTCAAATAGGTCATGGTGGATCAAAAAAAATCCTGGTTATGACAAACCATAATGCATTCCATGAGCATGAGGAAACGTAAAAATTAATTTTATTAGATTATCTGATGAACATTTCATAGGAAATTAAAATTATCGAACCGTTTCCGATTAACAATATCATCATCATCATCATTTATCGCCTAGGTATCTACTTATTCTCCAAGTCTGTTCACGTGTTCCAATTTTTAAAACTTTTAATTTTGAATGGAAAAAGCAACAGATGTAAAAAAGTATCAGCGCATTAATTTTTTTTCGCCAGAATTCCATTCGAAGAAAAAATTTCTAGGCATGAGCAGGTCTGAGTGATTTTGATTACATTTACTCGGATCTGTTCATGCAAGAAATTTGGCCTTTAATGAGCATGCATGCTCAGGCTTGGCTCTTAACAACTGAAATATATTCAAAACTCTTTATTTTTATTGTCCTGGTCATGCCTGATCAAGAATGATTGTACTCTGAAGCGCTCAATTTTTAGACCTGCTCGTGTCTGAAAATTTTTCCCTGGAATGTTTTAGCTCAGAATTCGCTTATTGTTTGAGATCAATTTCTAGACTGAATACCTAATTGCGTTATCAGTTTTATCTATGGCTAATTACGTAGGTATCTATCAAATTGTTTCCGTTGGCGAACACTATAACTGACTTCATCGCGATTAGTAAATGAAAAAATAATATATGTATTTTCTGTGAAATTACGTAGGTGTAGCGACCACTTACCTAGAATCAAGATTACGAATTTTCTGAGGAAATGATGAACAGATGATTTATCCCTTCTGCCAAGTAGTTTGTAAGACTCACGGGTATCAATCAAAGAAGAGTTTGATTTTACATGGTAGCGTAAAAAATAATGTTGTCAAGTGATAATGTTTTTCAAAATATTGTCTTATGTAAGTTTTTTTGTCGTGATTTTGGGATACCCGGCTGTAATTGATGGCCAGAGCGGTAAGTACATTTTTGAATGAAAATAGAAAATAATTGGGTACCTACTTAGTACCCAACCTACATCTTAGGTTGGCCAAGATATATACGTCGTAAGTAGGTATATATTTAGAATGCTGCAAGAAATTGATGAAGTCGTTTATTACTTAAGAAATTTTTTCATTTGGAATTTGAAATTCCTTGATTTTTTTAAAAAGATTCTTGTAGGTTTTTATATGGAAATTACCTTGAAAGTTGAAATCCAATCGACTCGTTTTGGTTGTTTTTGAACGTAGGTATCATATAAGTTTGAATTTTAGAACCTTTTTTTATAGTCCAGTAAAATTAGCAAAAAAATGGTCCTATAGTGCAAATTGAGTTGGCAAGCTGAATTTTGGTATACTGGTCCATTTTAATGCCCTAAACACGAATTTAAGGTGTCCGGTCGCGTCCGGGGTGTGCGTTCCCCGAAATTGTGGGTCTTTGCCCCCCAAATCAGGTATTTGGCCCATATCTGCTAAAATATGAGTTCTAAAGCAAAAATGGGGTCTATGAAGTTATTCTACGTCAAATTTCCTATCAGATGACTTTTGAATGGTATTCAAGAATTCAAGGGGGCTGGAGCTATAGTTGATTAAAGAAAGGAGATTTTCTCCAAAAATCTGATTTTTGGCTATATCTGCTAAAATATCGATCCCAGTGCAAAAATGAGGTCTACGAAACTTAATCTACGTCAAATTTCCTATCAGATGACTTATGAATGATATGCACAAACCCAAGGGGGCTGGAGCTACAACTAAGCAGAGAGAGGGGGTAGCTTAGTAGCAGATTGCAAATAAACATCGAATGATGATAGAGGGACAAAATTTCATATAGTGAACAAGGATACCACTACAAATTTTTTTAGCCCGGTAGGTCATCGTGAAATCCTATAGGGGGGGAGAAGGGGCTCCAAAGAGGGGTTCAGGCCTCCAATTTTCAAAATTGTGCTATAGGCTCATTCTTGGTGTCATTTCCATATGATTGAATCCCGCTGAGTTCAAAAATGTCATTACTTTCAAGATTTCAGGGAGATAAGTCCCTCAAATTTGAAATTTCTCAACTCGAGTATTCACATTTCCCCAACTTTTTTTTGAAAAATTACTTTTTTTCAACTTGGGACAACCTGCTGACATTCCTACCAAATTTTTATTATGATTTTTGACATTTACAAATCGATTACCATTCATATTGACCTTTTTTAAGATCCCATACCCCTACTCTTCACTTTCAGTGAATGGAGAGAGACTAAAGTTTCTGTTGCCGGATGTGAACCAACTTTTCATATTTTTTTATAAAAACTCACGATTATTTAATTATACCCGAAATAATATTTATTGGTCGAAATTTTCAAGAAGATTTCTAACATGATAAATACAGCTTGAAAGGCACCCCATACACCACTTCTGGAGGGGCAAGGGGAGTTGAACTCGAAATAGTCCGTTTTTATTTGAAATAGATTATCATATCCTTTGCTCCCTCTGAAGTGACAAATATATGTTGCCATTGGCCTCCAAATTTCTCCCTCCCCTTCTCTAAAAAAAAAAAGTCATTATATTATCCTTGAAACTCTTCCAGCCTTTCCAGATAGTCACATAAAGTAAAAGACTTAATTTGCTGTGTTTCAGTTTTTCAAAATATTTTCAAAGTCGTAGAAAATTGACAAATGTTTAAAATGGACTTTGACCTTGTTGAGTCATATTTCTCATAGGAAGGAGGAAGAGTGAAATTTATTCATGAAAGATTTGACATGTACTCAAAAAGTGTATCAGAATTTAACAATTTTTTTCTAAATGGGAAGGAGGAGGTAGGAAGACCAGAAATTTCTGTGCTTCTTTACCATTATTTTCTTTTCACCGAATACCAATACCAAATGTATTTTTAGGAATTTTAGTGTTGGCCTTTTTTAGAGTTCAGTTGAGAAAAAATTCCGGAAAAAATGATCAGTATTATTCCAGAATCGAAAACATATATCAAGTTTTTTGGACAGAGTTCAGTGGCCTTGGCTTAGTCAGGGTATTTTCAGTAGGCTGATAATAAATAAACAAATTTGAACAAATAAAAATTGGAAAATGCGGGATTTTTTTGGAACAAACAATCAATACACTCCTTAAATCTGAATTAATAAAATCTACCTGTTTAAATCAGTGAAATTAATTTAACTGAAAATCAGTGATTTTTCACTGATCTCTCTGTCAAAATTATTGATTTTTTTGACTAATTGGGAATTTATTGAGAAATCAGTGACTTTTGACTAAAACATCAGTGAAAAATTATCAATTTTTAATGAAAATCATTTCATTAATTCTCAACCCCAGAATCAAGACGTATTCAGATTTACAGAGTTACATGTTTATTCAAGAAACAGGACTAAAATACTGCCCGACCAAGAGAACGAAATTTTTTTGAAAAATCATGTTTGAAGAGCAAAAAAATGCACTTTTTCACATTTTTGTAGTAAAAAATCTCCTTTCTGAGCTTATAGGGAGGCTATAGCTCTCTTAGCCCCCCACCCCTTGAGTGCGCCACAACTTTGAAGAGGCAAAAATTTACAAAAAAGTCAAGTTTTCGTGAAATTGGCAACACTGTCTCTCCCACTCAATTCTTTCCAGATATTTTGAGTACAGCGTTGACGTTGTTCCTTGCCGATCTACATGCAGGCAACCCTTCATTCATTGCCAATGTGGATAAATTACGAAAAAAACGTTGCGTTCCGGTATTTGTAATAAACTAGAGAAGAACTGAAGTTGGCATTATTTGAGTGAAGGAGGGGCTAAATTCCAAATTTTTTAAATTCATGTGCAATTTACCTCAATTTTTTCATCCTCGATAAGAAAAATTATCCAAACATGTCGACTAGAAATGGGCAAAAAATTCAATTATTTCGTCGGAAAGGGCGACTTGTCCGAAGCCCCTTTCGTTCGTCTCGGCCATGTAATGAATCAATTATAATGAATTCTGTGCTGTTTTGTCATGAACAGGTCAGTTCACCAGAACTACTGCAAGAACACCCTCGCTGGAATTTTCAAATACAAATGTGCAACTACATCTTGAGAAAGAAACGGGCAAAGACCTAGAACTGTCTTGTGAAATAAAAGGTAGGTAAGATATTGTGGGGTGAATCCAAACTCAATCTTATATATAAACTGTTCATTATTCAGGTAATAGCAATGGAAAAACTATTCAATGGTGGAGAAATAATTCTACTCGCGAGCAATATAAAAATTGGAAATTGAAAATTGATGACTCGATGATTCCAACAAATGTTGTCAATTTTACCTGCATCGTACCTAATACTCCGCATGATGATTTAAAGCGTACATTTATTATTCAGAAACGTAAGACGATCCGGATTTTTATTTTTCACTGTGATTCGATTTTTTGGTTGCTTGTTAAAGACTATCGGTTTTGTGATTGCGCCAGGAATTTTCCAAATCTGAGCTATTCTTTGTTTCAGGGGGTTCTAATTTCAATACTGCTACCGAACCACTTAGATTTTCGAACCCTTTAGAGAAAACGGTATTAGAAGTAGAAGAGGGCAAAGACGTCAAACTGAATTGTAGTGCAACTGGTAGGTGCACATAGAAAAATTTACAATAACATACGTTTTCATAAAAATATTTTTAAAAAATAGAGAGGGAGATATTATTGCAATAATTTTAAAATTCACTTGTTTTGCAGGTACGTTGCCTTCAACAAAAATACGGCTCACGTTGATTAATGGTAAAAATGAGTCCTATGATTATAAGAACACAGATGGAGTCCTAACCAGAAAGAATCTCGGATCGACTGATTTTGGAAATTATACATGCGTCGTACAGAACGGGAATAACAACAGCATAACTCGTACCTTTTACGTTAAGATCAAAGGTGAGGAAAGCAGCGAATCGAAAATATGGTTTTTTCACGATTCATCCGAATGAAATAACCGAGGTAATTTTAAAGCATTTACGCTAATAATGAGAGTGTTTCCATAATTTTTTTTTAGAAATCCGTGGAAATGTACTTATTAGCATGCAGGATAAAGGTAAAGTGAAAATCGGAGGATCAACAAAGCTGCAGTGTAAATTTATACCTGATGAAAAAAGTACATTGAATGAAAAAGACTACAGCGTTACATGGTGGAAGACTAATCAGAAATACGATAATGTGGGAAAATTTCGATCCTCGAACAATGTAAGATTCGTAGAGAATATTTTCAACGATAATTTACTGTCCAGTGTGAAAAAAATTCGCAGTTAGTATATAAGTTCATTAGGCATTCTACTCACTATTTGATTTTCCAATGCTTAGATGAGCAAATTGAAGGGAAATGCTACACTGATATTATCGAATATTAAGAAAACAGATGCTGGATGGTACACATGCGAAGTATCCAAGATTCGCACCTTTGGTTTTTCGAGTGTTTATGTTACAGTAATCGATGACAGTGGCCGTTCGAATACTAGTAATGTAATCATAATATCGGCTGTTTCGGTCGGGGCGATATTGCTTTTGTGTCCCATTCTGATTTACGTATGCATTTGTAGACGTGGCAGAAAGTAAGTGTTTAAGACCAAAGAATGCTGAATATATTTTGATGAACTCGATGACTTAATTTTTTCTCCGAAATGTATAGGAAACGAAGACATGCAGATTTGGAGATGAATGAAGAATTAATCTATTACGATAAAGATGTGCTGGTCACAAAACCAACCGATTCGTTCGATGGTTTAAGTGGACCTTTGGTAAGTTTTTTTATATCTGCTATCTATTTAGTTCTTAGGCCTACGTAGGAAGGCGGGGTCCTCAAATTGATGTCATTTTTTACGAGTAATAACATTGTGACCTTCGTGGTACCTCGGCCACTCCATGCCATGCGAAAAAGGCGATTTGGATTTTTACAGTATTTGTAGGTACTTTTAAATTGGATATCGCTTATTCTCTACAAGGTGGTTTGAAATTGATGAAATTTTTCGAAAAATTCGCGACAGAGTCTTGTCAACAGCATCAGATACGATATCCTCATTTTTTTAAATTTTCAGTTCAGTGTCCTGCTAAAGGAAATCCCCCCTCCCCTCCTCCATCCAAAAAATTAATATAGGTAATTGATTTTTATCAACACGAAATCAATTATAATTTATTTTGATAACCAAAAAAGTTTTGGCCTACTTTTTAGCCACCTAAAGAACAACTTGAAGTTCATATGAGGTAAAAAAATCATAATGCAGTTGGCATAATTTTCGTGACATTTTTTAAAAAAATTCGTTAAGTTTATTCCCAACGACTGGAAAATATTTGGCTGAACTTCAAGATGTTTAATTGAATGATTTGAAAAAGATAAATTATGAAGTATCCAGGAGAAGAAGAAGATCGGCGCGGCGGCACAAAAATTACGAGGTTGCAAGTCGTTCGATGAACGATTCTTTATTCTTATTTTCACTTTAGTCTATTTTTGATTTTAACAAAATACCTAAGCAAAAAAATAAAAAATCACCAAGTTCATGACTTTTAAACTTGATTGTAATACAAAAAACGAACGAAAAATAGAAAATCACAGTGTCGATGTCGTGTGATTGAAATATTTTGAAAATGTCTGAAAAGCTTTGAAAATTATTTTAAAATTTTAAAATATCGTGAATTTTTTTCAAATGATTTGAACTGTTTTTAAAAAATCCTAGGAAAAAGTTCAAATGGCCAATTAGTGTCGTAAATAAAATGAATCTAAAATGTTCCATAACTTCCTGAAATTCAACATTTATTTTGAAACCCTTAAAAATTGCTGAAAATAATCTACTAAAAAGTTGCGAAAATGTTTGAGATATTGTCAAAAAAGTTTAAAAATAATGAAAGTATCGATCAAACAGCTGAAGAGTTAACAAAAGTCGTTTGAAATTCCATAAAATATTTTTAAATTCTTACAACTCACACCATTTCAAAAAAAAAATCGTCAATTTTTTGACCCTGCGAAGCAGATTGTTTATCGGGGTGTTTTGACCTGCTGAATATTAGTATGGGAAATCTGACTATGTTGAAAAAATTTGAAAAATAAAAAATTCAAAATGATTTTTTTAATGGATACCTGCCTTTAACTAAAAATACCATTGACATCGATTTTTAATTTTCGCCCTATTTTTCAATAGTACTTAAAAAAGATTTTTTGTGTGTTTTTTTAAAAATAGGTATTCAATAAAAAATATAAATAAATAATTTCAATTTTCTCTAGAAAAGATGGTGAAAAATTGCCGCCGATGATTTTTATGAGTTGGAATATTTATGCTAATATCGTTTGAGAAAAAAGTTTTAAAAAAAATTTATTTCGATTTTTTACGTGATAATATTGAAAAAAATCAGATTAGAAGTACAAGAAAGTGATATTTTTAAAGAACTCTTAGAAAAAAAAGTTAAAACTGAAAAATGGATGTCAGTGATCTTTATGGGTAAAAACCTTTAAACATCCTTGAATTTTCAGGCTCGATAGGGAGAGGTTAAATCGTTTTGAGGTCTGGGCATGACTTTCGAACTTCTCCCCTCCTTTACTCAAAAAAAAAGGTGCAAAACGACCCCTTGCCTTACCCACCCTTAAGAAAAAAAATGGGAGGCTGTGTTTACATTGCTGTTCTTTGGTAGTGTTCAACTTCAGCATGTAAGTATATCTCACGAACTATGATTGGGTATATTAAAACGCATTTGGTAAGTTGAGAGTTGACGGTTTTGATTGAACGTTCAATTTTCAAATTGACACTGTAAACGAATGCCATGATTAAGATTCCCGTAAAAATGCCACTGTAAAATTGTTGATGCCATTTTGAATTATTCCATTTTCAATGAAGAGCCATACCCATCTCCTTCCAAATTTTGATCAAAATTGAAAAAATGTTAAAATTTCACTACTCTTCCCCCTTTAAACATGAAAAGGTCAAATTTTTCCTTGGACGAACCTTCTCCTTCATTGAGGTAAACCACCTCAAGAATTTAAGTCAAGATCCAAAGTACCTACCTGGTTTTTTTTTCGAACTCCGATAAAATACTGGTTTATTACATATCGTACGTATTTTAAGGGATTAATTCAAGTCGAAATTCGAGAAAACGAGAAATTAAATCGTAACTGCAGAAATCGTAACAGAATCCCTAATTCAAAACATTACCAATACAAAATGGCTCCTTCCGAAGGATGGGAAGTTTCCAGGGACGACTTGATATTTCAGAAAAAAATCGGCGAAGGAGAATTCGGCGAAGTACATAAAGCTTTGGCTCGCGGCATCGTTCACACCGACATTTTGACCGAGGTAGCTGTTAAAAAACTCAAAGGTTGGAATCATTTCTTAAATTTCTTTACGTAAATTGTTCGCATAGATCTAAATTTATGATTTCCAGTCGGTCATAGCGATGTCGATATGCAAAATTTAGTAATGGAACTGGAAATAATGAAGGTGATGGGTAAACACAGAAATATCGTCAATTTGCTCGGATGTTGCAGCCAGAAAGGAGATTTGCTGGTAATAACGGAATTCGCATCGAAAGGAAATTTACTATTGTTTCTTCGAACATTCCCTCGATCTCCTCGTCCCGGCTCTGGTTACGCCCGAAGACAACCAGACCCAGATGAATTGATCGGATATGCCCTTCAGATCGCTAGAGGAATGCAGTTCTTGGCTGAGAGATATGTAGGTGGTTGCAGAGTGATGTTTGGCATTTTTACGAGACCGATAATTACGATAGATTATCTTACAATTGTGTTTTTCCAGTGTGTTCATCGAGACTTGGCTGCTCGTAATATTTTAGTGGATGAAAATTACGTAATGAAAATCGCTGATTTCGGATTAGCTAGAACTATGGATGATAGGAATTATTACAGTAAAAAAACCAAAAATGTCAAGTTACCTTATAAATGGATGGCACCCGAAGTATTCACTCATAATAAATATACAACCGAGTCTGACGTGTAAGTATGAACAGTGATATTACTTTTGGATAAATTTGAATTATTTTTGAATTAGACATTTCCCCAAAAAAATTATTTTGTGAGCTTTTGCATATTCTGTTGAAAATTTTACAATTTTGGCTCAAATATGTACTTTTAAAAAAACTATTTTGGTATGAAGACCAGCGTTATTCAAACCAGCCGAGTGGATTTTCAAGTAAGAAGACTTGAAATTGAAAAGATTTTTTTTTCAGATGGTCCTTCGGTGTCGTCTTATGGGAAATTATGTCAATAGGTGGGGCACCGTATCCTGAAATAACGTCGTACCAAGAACTGTTCAAAGCAATAATTTCACAAAAACGTATGCCACAACCTCCCAACTGTCCACTGAAGATGTAAGTGATGATTTTAATCTTATTTAGAGAGGGCCTCTCCTGATAGGGGTTAAAAATGTCCCTTGACCCAAACTTGGTCAAAAGTAAGCCAAAATTTTATTTTTAGCATAAAACATCCAAAAAAAATTTAACTCAGTGTTAAGAATTTCGAAAATTTTGCTTTAATCGATCAAAAAAGGATAATTTGCGATTATAGGTGCTAAACTCCATTTGTAGGTACCTTTTTTATGGTCTTCTCTTCATTGCTGGAAAAGTCCAGAATTTTCTGGAGGCTTCGAAACGTCTTGAAACCGCTTCCAATCGATTCGGAAGGTCAAAAATAGGGTATATATCAAATTTCAGATTTTTTTGTTGATTAGAACAAATTTTCATGTTTTGCAATGGGCTGAGGTAATTTTGAAATTTCAAAAATTCGACAAAATTCGAGAATTGAACTTTTGCACTTGAAATTTTGGATATGGGGTTCTTTTATAATGTACTTTCGATTTATTTTCGTTTTGGCTTAAAATTTTACTTTGAGTTGGGATACCTCCCTGGTTAGGATTTTTTAAAGTAGTGAAAAATACGTGTTTTTTTGATTTTGTTTTTTTTGAGCCCGTTGCATCCAATTTTGGAATTTGAAAAAATATTCAGGGTGTTCCATGAATCGTCTGCCAAACATATTTTTTTGGATATAACCGGGTACCACTAAAAAAAAAACTTGAGATGAACATGTTGCCTATCTTAAGAATTTAAGGGACAAGTGCTGCTTCTAAAAAAATCACGTCAAAAAATTTTTTTGACCATGGGAATGGATAGTATTTTGAAAACTGAACAAATTTTCACTATATGACTTTTTGCCTAACTCAAAAATTGAAGGGACTACAAAAAAAATTTTCAAAAAAATTTTTTAAAAAATCAACTAATCAAGGGAATGGATAGTACGTTGAAAACTGAAGAAATTTTGTTCTGTGCACTTTATGCCTAACGTCGAAAATGAAGGGGCTACGGCTCGCGCAAAATACGTGGGCTTCAAAAAATTTTCGAATTTTCCCAATTTTGAATCACCCTTGGCCCCTTCATTTTTGATGTTAGGCAAAAAGTGTACAGAACAAATTTTTTTCTGTTTTCAACGTACTATCCAGTCCTTTAATTAGTTTATCAGAAAAAAAAATTGAAAAAAATTTTTTGTAGCCCCTTCAATTTTTAAGTTAGGCAACAAGTCATATAGTGAAAATTTGTTCAGTTTTTAAAGTACTATCCATTCCCATGGTTAAAAAAAAATGTTGACGTAATTTTTTTAGAAGTACCATTTGCCCCTTAAATCCTCAAGTTAGGCAACATGTTCATCTGACGGTTTTTTTAGTGGTACCCGGTTATATCCAAAAAAATATCTTTGGCAGACGATTCATGGAACACCCTGTATGTGATGTCTGACCAGTGACCACTGTACATAATTATTTTTTAAAATTCCAGTCGGGGCACCCTCTATCTAAATTTAAAAAAAAATTCAACATAAAAAAATTGAAAAAATGAGAACCAAAAATTTTCAAAAAATTCTCATTACTACCCAGCAAGACGTATAATCTGTGAAAATTCCATAATTTTCTATCCACTCCTTCCAGAGATATATCGTGTTTAATTTTCGACATGGGAGTCCGATAATTCCAAAAGGGGTGAGAGTTGGGGGGTCAAACATTTTTTTAGATGATTTTATACTAAAAGTAACATATAGGGTCACTTTTGATCGAATTTGGGTCAAGGGCCATTTTTGACCCTTATCAGAAAAGGCCCTTTCCGTGACATTGCAATTCATCGAATCGCTCGTATTTGTAGATTTCATCTAATGAACCATTGTTGGAATTATGAAAGTGAACGTCGTCCCAGTTTTGAAACGATTGTGAAATATTTAGAAAATGCGATCGGCGATGACGAAGAGGTATGTAAATATTGGCCAATGCAAAGGTAGTTCTTTGTTTATGCCTTGGTCACATTTCGTTTATATTTTCTTATTGTTTAGGAAATGATGTCGTCGAATATTTCTAATTTTAGTTCTTCAATTTCTTTCACTAATAGCGAGAAAGACCTCATCCTAATAATGGACGAGTACTCTTGAACCAGTTGTACTATGCGCCTTCTCCTGACAGTTATAAGCCAATAGTGGAAGAATAAGAGTAAAAGTTAAATGAAACAAATGACCGTACTTTCAACGAATGCTCTTTGGTTGTCTTTTTTTTGAAGTCTTAGTTTGTAAGTTTGTATTTATGTTGATAAGAAATACCTGAATGTAAATAGCTTAAATACGTAAAAATAGAAATGCTTACCTCGTACATATGTGTGAATTTGTAATTACATTTTTTATTCTCATTTTGTAAAACGTTTTTGAATGAATTGAAACCGTTAAAGGATGGGAAGAGACCGATGGAGAAATCGAAACGACTGAATCTTTCCTGTTTGACTTATCCGATCCATCAATTACTGAGCAACTCGATTTTTTTCAAAGTCCATATGATTTACAAATATTTTTCAACTTACACATTTTTTATTTCGAATAAAATTTTCTCTCAACACTGAAATTTTTCCCTCCAATTTTTTTCTTAGGCGTACAATTTTTTCAACTTCAATTAAAAATTTTTCTCCACACTAAAATTTCTCTCTCCAGTTTTATCTCGGGTCTACAATTTTTTCATGTCGAATGAAATTTCGGACCTGAGAAAAAAATTGGAGGGAGACATTTCAGTGTTGAGAAAAATTTTTATTCGAAATAGAAAGTTGACAATTACTTTCTATCTCGAATAAAAAATTTTCTCAACACAATGCCTTCCTCCAATTTTTTCAGGTCTGCAATTTTTTATGTCGAATAAAATTTTCTTCTCAACATTGAAATTTCTTCCTCCAATTTTTTTCAGGTCTGCAGATTATATTCGAAATAAAAAATTGTGGACCTGATTAACTTGGAGGGTGAAATTTCAGTGCTGAGAGAAATTTTTAATTGAAATAAAAGAAATTGTGCGCCTGAGAGAAATTTGGAGGGTGAAATTTCAGTGCTGAGAAAATTTTTTAACCGAAATAAAAGAAATTGTGCGCCTGAGAGAAATTTGGAGGGAGAAATTTCAGTGTCGAGGGAAAATTTTATTCGAAATGAAAAATTTTAGGGTTGAAACATATTTGAAAATAATATAAACATTGAAAAAAAGCGATTTGCTCGGTAATTGATGTATCATATGAGTAAAACAAGAAACACTTAACTACGTTAGTCGTTTGTTACATGAAGAAACGTCGAAAAAAACAATGCCCCTTTGATTTCTCCATTGGGTTTATGACTTAGCCTCTCGTGCAAAGGATATCACTTTGCTCTCGTGAAAGAACCCTTGCCATCTAAAGCCAAATGAAGTAAACCCGCTTTCCTCCAGGAAGAATTCCGCTTAACGAGAATTTTTTCTAGCTCCGAGAGTGGTTTGCCGTAGGTACTTCAAGAGACTAGAGAAGAATGAATTCAACATTTTGAGGGGTAAAGGGAAGAGATGCAAACTCGACTTCATTTAAATTTTTATTTCGCAATTTTCCATGAAAACGTGATAAAATGAAATGAAAAAAATTCATTAAGTATATTTAAGAATTTCTTGCATATGATTTGAAGGTTCTTAAATTATAATTTTCTTTTGGCTACACTGTTACTCTAAAAGTAGATAGGAAGGTTATTCCTGGCTATGGTGTACCTGGAAAAATACCTGTACTATAAATTGTGAAAGCAAACGTGAAAAATTTTAAAATGATAATTAGATGATTCATTTTTACATAATTTATCAAGGCGTTTCTAACAACCGATAGTATTCGAGACCGACGCAGCTTTAATATTCGATTCTTAATCATTTCACTGGCTCCATAGCAATTTTATCATCAATGCTAATAAGTTGAAATTTTTGTCGGTTTTTTGTTTAGTCGAGTGCGACGTTAATTTTTATTTCTTAATAGTGGATACTTCAGTCCAGTCGATTTTTACCTAAACAGAATTTTTTTCAAGTGGTATCGCTTGCGGTGAAATTAAATTCTTGCGTTTTAAACTCGTGAATTTCTTTATGTCAAGTGGAAAAATAAAACAAAATTGAAAATGCGAGCGGTCATTTTAATTTTTTTGCCATTATTGTATGGAATCGGTACGATAAACGGTATGTTCCTAATTAATTGTTTTATACTTATTTCTTTGTAGTAATTTTATGTAAAATATTTACTAAAAAATTCTAAATTTCTGATTTTAATTGTACAATTTCAATATGGCACTCCACATTAAGTATGGTATGGTATCTATTTCTCATATTGCGAGAAAAAAAGTATTCGTCATATCGTCATTGGGTAGTTTCCGATTGACTTGTAGGTACCATAACGAGAGAAGAATTTGAATCATGGGTGTATCCAAGGAGGGGGCTCAGGGGACTCGAGCCCCCTTTTTAAGCTTTCCAAAGAGCATTTTTTAAAATAGTACACTGCGAAAATTTTGAAGAAAATTTACAAAAATGGGAGCTTTGACTTACAAAAATTTTTCGAAATTCCTCAAAAATTCTTCAACATGTGAAATTCTTTAACAAAATTCCAAAAAATTAAGGAAAAAACCTTGAGTTGAGGAATTTCGAGGTTTGTGAAAAATTCTAAGGAATTTGTTGAGGAACTTTAAATTTTGAAGAATTTTGAAGCAATTTCGAAAAAAAATGAAAAAAATGAAAACTTATTGAGTTGGAAGAAATTTTTAAAACCATCAGGTTAAAAACATTTTGAAGAAATTTTCTATTGAAAAAATTTTATAGTTGAAAAAAGTTGAAGAAAAATTTCAAAATTGTTGGAAACGACTGAAAATTTTTTTTAGAAAAATGAAGTTGAGAAAATTTGAATGGAGTATCAAACTTAAAAACAATTTTAATACCAATTTTTTTCTATTTTAAATTTTTTCAACTGTAAATTCTTTTTAATTCAGATTTTTTCAAATTTTTCCAACTTTGATTTTTTCACATTTATCTTAGGTAATCTTATATTTTTTCAAATTTTCTCCCAACTTAAAAATTATTCGTTAAACTTTTTTCCAACAATGAAGTTATTAAAAGATTTTTCATTTTCATGATTTTCAAACTCGGAAGTCCTTGTTGGACGAAATTTCAGCACAGGCAATGTTTTCAAACAGCTAATATCACAAAACTGCCCCGCGAAATTCAAGAACAACTAAAGGCCATATTCATAAACGATACTTAACTATCCCTCGATTAAGTAAAAAAAATTAGTTATAATGTTTTTATTAGCACTTACCTACATACGTACGTTTGTATAATTATCTCTTGACGTCACGTAATTCTTTTTAAATTCTTTTATAGGATATCCGGCTAATGGAGCTGTGGACGTTGTGCCTGGAATAAACGATTCTAACAATTTTAAACCTACAGCAGCACAAAATGTCTCTGAAGATATTACAGGTAAATTACCCGGCGTGCAAAAAGAGCAGAAAGATTCTGCTTCTTTCTGCTGAAAATTTCTGCACTTTTTATGCATTATTTCTGCTCCTCTCTGCTCTTTTCTGCTCCTTTCTGTTCCTTTTTGATCTCCCAATGCGCGCTGCACGCGCAACGAAGGGGTCAAACAGGGTCGTTCAACGTGCAACGGGGGTGCGACGGAGCAGACAGTGGGAATTTCTGCTCTTTTCTACCCATTTTTCTAATTTTTTTGCACGCCGCTTAGTCATTCCATGTGAATTGAGAAAATCTCATCACTGATCGAGAAAATTTTGAAAATTCTCTTCAAAAATTTATTTTGAAACAGAAGGTAAAATTACCCGGCGCAAAAATAAATAACTCGGAGCCAGCGAAAATTTCACAATATTTGAATTTCGCGATCTGCAACTTATCGACCCCCTGATAGCAGAAAGAGCTTTGATCCGAGAAGGGTGGCAATGGTTCAGGGAGATGTAGAAACTCAAATCGCACCTTTTTAGTGCTGTTTCATGAATCTCACACCATTTTTACTTGCCTAGAATCTCAAAAAACCTCGTTTTTTTCAAAAGTAGGTGCCCTTTGGGGTTGCCATAAATAATGTAAAAAATTCTAAAAGTGAATAGGCGGCAATTACCTGCGCGGTAGATTGTTTTTGACTTTTTAAATAAAATTAAAGGATATTGAAAAAAAAAGTTCTGGGGTGACGTCGAAAAAATGTGATGAAAATTTGAGCTCTTCAAATTGATCATTTCCACTAAATACAAAATGGTTTTGAAATATTTCTAAATTTTCAAAAAATGCATTCCAATGTCCATTTTTTTGTCTTTTTTTGATGGTTAGTTGTGTGTTTTATGACCTGCAATGAATAAAAGAATTTTTAATTTTTTTCATAGATACCTAATTACCTATATTGTAGTGCTGGAGGTCAATCCTTAAAAGCAGGATCAAAATTAGAAACTATAATTTGGACAAAATGACCACTTTCTAGCAAACACTGACCATTTTACATAAAAATGAACCTTTTTTACATCAAAAATTAGAATATTATGCTGTAAAGCTGTGATCAATGCATAAAACATAAGACCAACCAGTAGCACTAAAAATTGAAAAATTACTAATTTTTTATCCAAAATTGACAGTTTTTAATAAAAAAAATTGATTTGACCAATCTTGACCAAAAACTGACACGATCTCGTTAATTTATTTTTAAAAAATGATAACACTAGTCGGCATTTTTAAACTTTTGAAATATTGTTTGAAGTTTAATGGATAATTTTTGTATGAAAAGTAGTGAAAAAATTTCATCACCCAAGGATTTTTCACAATTCGAGTTAAATTTCTGAGCAAAGGGAGGGTTAAGCAAAAAAAAAAATTAATAGAACATAAATTGTATGTAGAATGTAAAATTTTCTTTATGTAGAGTCCAATTAATTTTTTTCTTGCGATGCTTTAGATTTCGTGATATTTCAGTTCAAAGTACAACTTATTTTTTGCATTGAAAATATCTCAAAAACCAAGTCTCCTAGAAAAAAACTAATTCGACTGCACAAAAAAAATTCATTCTTCAAAAATTTCTTCATTTCGATGTGTCATTTAACGTTGCCTAAATGATGTAATTTTGTTCAAATTTATTGCCTATTTCATGCAATAGGCAATAATTACGCCTTACTTTTGCCTATTTCATGAATTAGGCAATTACATCGATTAGGCGTAACATTGATACCCCTTCAAAAACGTAATCGATATTTATTTTTTAAGACTAAATTCTGGCATGAATTTTTAAAGTAAATTTTATGAAAATTATCCAGGTGTAACGAAATCGGCAATCCTCATATGAAATTTTTTTAAATCTTTTTTTTTGTCCCGATTACGAATTGAACGAGTAAGCATTTTGAATTTTTGTAAAATCAAGAAATCATCAATTAGGAATTTGCAACTATTTTAACCCCTTAATAGAAACTTGAATTGTAATTTTTCAGAGGTTGAAAATTGGAAAAAATCTTACTTAACGAAAAAATTATAGAATTTGATTTAAAAATATATGTACTTAATTTATTTTATTTTGATCGATTCATAGCAATTGAAAAGTAAATTGAAATTTTAATCACCCATCCTTGATCGTCAAATCTTGATTTATTTATTCGACAGATAAATCAGTTACAGCGATGACTATTTCTACCGCTCCAAAAAGCACCGATGGGAAACCTACTATTCAGAAAAAAGATGAATATTACTATAATATTGAAATCAACGAAACTAAGGAGTTAGATTGTTCAACCACCGATGCCGGTTAGCAAATGATGCTTACATATTATGTTTTATCCCAGCGAAAAATACCTTATAATCCTGAATATTTAATATGTCTTGTTTAGGGCATCTTCCCCTGAAATACACGTGGTATTACAACGGTTCACAATTGTCTGAATTGAATAACCGTTCGTCTTGGGCAATATCGAAAATGGAAAATGATTATTTAGGGGATTATAAGTGTCAAGTATGCAATGACAGAGGATGTTTGAATCATACGTTTACGGTCATCGTTTTACGTGAGTTTGGTATTCAAATAAAAATATTTGTGTGAAATTTTTAATTCTGGTAATTTGAACATTTCATGTAGGACCACAATACCAACATGTGAAAGTTAATGCTGGCATGTCTATTAATATTACATGCGGTAGATATGGTCTTAATTCCGGGAACCAATTAATTCGAGGGTTTTTCAACGAATCAGGGCATTTCAGTGATTCTGGAAAGTTCTTGTCGAAAAAGTATCCTTCGGTTAGTACCCATTGATCATCTAAATCTACATACCCATTTTGTAGCTAGATACCTATGCGTAGTTATTTTTATTAGGCACTTAATTTAAAAAAATTTAATTAAGTCCTAATGGAAACATATTTTGCAGAATTGGGTAAGGTCTCAGCTCCATGTACTCAATAATTTAACTGTGAATGATACAGATTGGTACACGTGTCTAAGTTATACTGAAAACGAAGAACTAGAATTAGTTTATAGAAATTTTTTGATCGAAGTTATAGGTTGGTGTCTTTTCCATTTTAATGATCTATGCATTATGTTTAAATTACGCTGCACCTAATTTCACGTGCTTATAATTTGTATTTCTATATTTAGAACTTCCCAAAGCAGAATCGTATTCATCTGACGAATTTAGCAGTTACTCGATGCTGGTGATCATTTTAGTTGGCGTTTTCATCCTGATTTTATTAATTTCCCTGGCTGTCAACTACCATTACTGCATGAAAAAGTTAGTACCTAAAGTATTAAATGTATGATATTATTATTATAATTTTTCATTGTATAAGCGTTGACGTAGAAAAAAAGCATTCCTGGGTCATTCCACGTCAGTTCGTACGCAAAGTGGTAGGGTGGGTCGGCGATTTTTTTCATTTTTTTTATGTGGGTAAACCTCGATGAGAGATAACGAATGCCGCAAATCGCAGCTCTCAAAGTCTTTTTGGAGGGCTGCCACGAGCATTTAAAGTTTTGAGGTAAAGTTGGATATGGTAAAATTGGGACGTGGATAACTCGAAAACCATGATGGGTTGAAAGTTGAAACTTTTTCCAATGTGTAAAGCCTTTGAAGAGCTTTTTGACGATTTTTTGAAAATCAGTGTTGCCACTTTTTTTAACACGAAAAATTAGCTGTAAAAGTTGAAAAATGACATTTCCCTATGATGTCAATCGCCAAAAATTCTGAAAAAAATCTGTAAAGTACAACTTTACATGCTGATTAATATATTAAAAAATTGAGTTGACGTTATTTCGTATTTTCGAGAAAAAAAATTCCAAAGATTGGAAGAAAATACAATTTTCTTTTTCAAAAGTCAAAATTGTGTAAATTGATTTTTTTTTTGTTAATTTTACACCATATTTAAAGAAAAAGTCGGTAAAAGCATTTTAACTCCATTCAACACCCGTTAATATGTGTGAAAATGCAGAGTTATTGAAAAATTAACATTTTGGTATCAGAATTTCTTATTTGGTTACCCCTGGATCACACCAGCACCGCCTAATACCAAAATGTTTTTTTTTTTCAACTTTTGAAGTTAACATTTAATACCTCTGCATTTTCACACATATTAACGGGTGTTGAATGGAGTTAAAATGCTTTTACCGACTTTTTCTTTGAATATGGTGTAAAATTAACAAAAAAAAAATCAATTTACATAATTTTGACCTTTGAAAAAGAAAATTGTATTTTCTTCCAATCTTTGGAATTTTTTTTCTCGAAAATACGAAATAACGTCAACTCAATTTTTTAATATATTAATCAGCATGTAAAGTTGTACTTTACAGATTTTTTTCAGAATTTTTGGCGATTGACATCATAGGGAAATGTCATTTTTCAACTTTTACAGCTAATTTTTCGTGTTAAAAAAAGTGGCAACGTGCTCGAGCCATAGGGGTGTGGGTACTCAGAAGTCCTAAGAATGAAGCCACTTTTGAAAAATACAGAGAACAAGAATCAATTATAAAATCAATTTCAACAGGAATTTCGCGCGGAAGCCTTTTTTTGTACGATTGAGACCTTACTACAATACTTGTGCGCGCATGTCCTGTCGCTCATTTTCACTGGTGAATAAATTGCCTACTTTTTCATTCTAAGGGGCAACCATTTTTGAAAATAATCTCGGCTGGGACGAATTTTAATTTTTTTGGATCCTTAAATCAAAAGGGTAGGCAAATTGTTATGCACGAGCCAGTAGGGCATAGATGCACAAGTACAGGGTGACTGAAAATTACTTTCCCAAAAAAATTTAAAATTTCGGTAAAAAATGATTATTGATAGGGTAATTTTTTTTTGGTCATATTCTACTAATACAGATCGTCTTCTAATCTCTGTATAATTTATAACCCGAAAAAATTCAATATTGCGCAATTTTTCCCTTAAACCAGAGCATTAATTCAATAATGTTGAATTAAATCACCTGACTCCAATTTGTGAAGCGCTGAAATGCAATCCTCCTTATTTCAAAATTGAACGCACTGTTTTCAGATTAACAGGGTTCAATTCAAGATTTTAAGGAACTCGTCACCTATCCACAGAAATTCCTAGATTTTATTCCACGCAATTTTTAAATTTCTTTCCACTAGGTTTAGCTATAGCATTGTAAGCGAAAATCAAATTATTCTTCACAAAAAATTCAAAAATGATTGAGAATTTTTGAAGAGGGCCTGTGTTCGAATAGTAATGGACCAAGGATACTGCCAGAGTTGAAATTTTTTGGATAAGTTAATTAGAGAATTTTTTCTAAGCATTTTTTTTGGGGAACTATTTTTCGGTCACCCTGTATCTGTCGGATGGCAATTTCATTTCTTCCACTTTTGATTAAGTGCAAAAAAAACATCAATAAGTAAATACGAAAAATACAGATTTTCTCAAAAAATTGTCGCCCCTTCAAATAAGAAAGAAGGCAATGATGTCTTCAAATTCGAAACGTACTTTTATTGATTGGGAGAAAAAATTGGTTCAATCACTTGACGAAAAAAAAAATGGATTCGAGTTCATAATATCAGAATATCACAATTAGCAATTGGCTGCACTGACGTACAAGATTTTCAAAGAAAAATTTTTCAAACGATAAAAAAATTAATTCGAGATACTTTCAATGATTGAAAAAAAAAATACATAATATTTTTACTAGGCGAAAAAATAATCAATTCAAAGTCTACCATATATGAGTTCCGTATTTTGGAATTTTATGATTTACTATTGACTGCACTGGTGTACAAAATTTTCAATTTTTTTTCAAAATTCACTTTCAGTGGTTGAAAAAAAATTTTGTTCACTTACTCGATGAAAAAAAAAATCATTCTAGCTTAGTGATAATTTCATATTATTGAAATATTGCAATCTGCAACTTTTCAACCCCCTGGTAGAAGTCTGAGTTTTGATCGGAGAAGGATGGCGATGGTTTAGGGATATGTAGAAACTCAAATCGCATCTTTTAAATCCTACGAAGGCTTCTCACACAGTTTTGATTGGCTAAAAAACGCAAAAAACAGCGTTTTTTTCAAAAGGAGGTGCACTTTGAGCACCTCCTGCTCCCCTTGGGGGCTCAAAAAAATTTTGTGAAGTCTCCCACTCAAATTTAACCGCCCCACCAATTTTGGTCAAAATCTAAGATATGTTTTTTTTTTTGATCTACCCTAATGTACATACAAGTATGTGAAATTGTGACTGCAGAGGTTCTTACCTGATTTTTATATATTTAATAAGTAAGTACCTAATACCTATGTAATTTGTTCTAGAAACACTCAAAAATTGGAAAATGAAAAGTGTTACTTGCAGTTTGGAAATTTAGCCAGTGCGAAAAAACTCGTCGAGGTAATCGAGGCTGAGGACAAAAAACTTATCGAATCTTCCAAAAAAAACATGGTTAGTTTGATTCATTTAATTTTAAAATTGTTGTGTGAAAAAAGCGACCTCTGCTCTTTAAACTTCATTCAATTGTTTTCCCCAATTTCACTGATGAAATAGTTATTCCGAGCAAGACGTATAATCTGTGAAAATTCCATAATTTTCTATTCACTCCTTCCAGAGATAGTGTGTTGAATTTTCGTCATGGGAGTCCGATAACTCCAAAAGGAGTGAGAGTTGGGGGTCAAACATTTTTTAGATGATTTTATACTGAACGTAACATATTAGGTCACTTTTGACCGAATTTGGGTCAAGGGCCATTTTTGACCTTTATCAGGAAAGACGCTTTCCGTGACATTGCATTCATCGAATCGCTCATATTTTTAGATTTCATCTAATGAACCAGTGTTGTAATTATGAAAGTGAGCATCCTCCGAGTTTCGAAACGATTGTGAAATATTTGGAAAATGCAATCGGCGATGGCAAAGAGGTATGTAAATATTGGCCAATGCAACGATAGTTTTTTTATGCCTTGGTCACATTTCGTTTACATTTTCTTATTGTTTAGGAAACGACGTCGTCGAATATTTCTAATTTTAGTTCTACAATTTCTTTCACTAATAGCGAGAAAGACCTCATTTTAATAATGAACGAATACTCTTGAACCTGTTGTACCTACTATGCGCCTTCTCCTGACAGTTATCAGCCAATAGTGGGAAAATAAGAGTAAAAGTGAAATGAAAGAAATGATCGTACCTTCAACAAATGCTCTTTGCCAGAGAACGATATCCTTGCATTTTTGTAGACGAATTATTTTATATGTAGGTACTTACTATGTGGTAGGTATATTATGTTGATAAGAAATACCTGAATGTAAATAGCCTAAATAGGTAAATAGAAATGCTTACCTACGTACATATGTGAATTTGTAAATACATTTTTATTCTTATTTTATAAAACGTTTTTGAATGAATTGAAACCGTTAACAGATGGGAAGAGCCACGAGAGTCTAGATCGTAAACACCGATGGAGAAATCGAAGAGGTATCAATTTTTTCGACGTTCCTTTATGTAACGAACGACTGAATCTTTCCAGTTTGACTCATGCAATCCATCAATTACCGAGCAACTCGATTTTTTTCAAAATCCATATCATTTTAAAAAAAATTTCAACCCTATAATTTTTCATTTCGAATAAAATTTTATTTCAACACTGGAATTTCTCCCTCCAATCTATTTCTCAGGTGTACAATTTTTTTAGTTTCATTTAAAAAATTTCTCTCCTCACTAAAATTTTTCTCTCCAATTTTATTTCGAGTCTACAATTTCTTCATATCGAATGAAATTTCGGACCTGAGAGCAAAATTGGAGAGAGACATTTCAGTGTTGAGAGAAATTTTATTTGAAATAAAAAATTGTAGACCTGAAAAAAATTGGAGGGAGGTGTTTCAGTCTTGAGAGAAAATTTTCATTCCAAATTAAAAAATTGTAGACCAGAAAAAATTGGGGAATATAAAACTGCACGACAAAAAAAAGGGTTTGCACGACGAGATTGGCGCAACTGAATCACGACCAAATAATGGGAATTCACGACACAAAAAATAAGAATTGCACGACGAACTATGAACGACGAATTAATGTGAATGAACGACAATTTAGAGATAAAAATAATTTATTCCACGACAAAATAATGTTTTCACGACAAAATAAAGTTTTGCACGGCGAGATATGTACCTAAAACTCTTAAAACTAATTTGGACATGGACATAGTGTTCCAAAAGTTCCAACCTGAATAATTGGGATATAGTGTCCTGGAACTAATTTTGACATGGACACAGTGTCCCAAACCCCTCAATATGGACATAACACCCTCAAAAACTTTTAATTTGGGAATCCTAAATACCTCAATTTAGAAATAATATCCCAAAAAACTTGACTTGGACATAGTGTCCTAAAACTAATTTCTACATGGATATATTGTCCCAAAACTTAAAATTTAGACGTCTCAAATTCCTCAATTTAGAAGTACTTACTATCCCAAAAAACCGAATTGGGACATCGTGTTCTAAAACTAATTTTGGGAATGGACAATAGGCATATAGAGTCTCAAAACCCTCAATCTGGATGCAATGTCCAAAAACTTTCCATCTAGATGTTCAAAATACCTCAATTTAGACGTAAATACTACCTCAAAAAACTCAACTGGGCATGGTATCCTGAAACTAATTTTGGCATAGACATGGTGTTCAATGTTTTTTTCAAGTATGTACAATGTTGTCGTGAATTTCATTTTAATTTCGTCGTGGATTTCATTTTATCTGTCGTTACAAAATTAGTCGTTAGAAAATTATTTTTACTGTTCATTGATTTTTTTTGCCGTGATTTCTTTGTTTCGTCGCTGGAATATATTATTTTGACGTGCGATCTTATATTCTGTCGTTCAATCATTTGTTTCATTGTGATAACTTTCTTTCGTCGTTTGTTCCATTATTTCGTCGTTAGTTTCCTACTTTTAGTCGTGCAAACCCTCTATTCTGTCGTGCAGTTAAATGGCACCCGAAAAAATTGGTGGAGGGATTTCAGTGTTGAGAAAAAATTTTATTCGACACAAAAAATTGTAGTCCTGAAAAAAATTGGAGGGAGGAGTTTCAGTGATAAGAAAAAATGTTATTCGAAATTAAAAAATCTACTCTTGAAAAAAAAATTGAAAGTGGGAATTTCAGTTTATGTAAGAAAATTTTAATTTAAATAAACAAAAATTGTACACCTGAGAAAAAATTGGAGGGAGAAATTTCAGTGTTGAGAGAAAATTTTATTCGAAATAAAAAATTTTGGGGTTGAAACATATTTGAAAATGATATGAGCTTTGAAAAATTGATGGATCGTATGAGCCAAATAGGAAACACTTCTCAGTCGTTTGTTACATAAAAAACATCGAAAAAAAATTGCCTTCTCGATTTCTTCATCCGTGTGAAACAACCGTTGCTCTATCTAAAGCCAAAGTAAACCTCTGTGATGATTACAGCAAAGTACCAATCCGATTGTGGGTCAAGCCACATAACAAAGAGTTGGGTAAAAAAGAAAAAGAAATTAGACGTGTGATTGAACCACCAGATTACTTACATACCTTTAATTGGTGTTTTTCTTCTTAACAAAACAGAAAAAAAAATTATTTTTGAGACATTTTTGATTCGAAAAAAGGATGCTCGAGAAAAAAGTCACAATCGAAAGACATTTTAATAAAAAATTTTAATCGAATTCGTAATATTGATGGAGAGGTTGGTGAATATCCATTGGAATTTTTTTTAAAATTATAGTCTAGGACATCTGCGAATTGTGTGATCTGTAAACACCCTTGAAAAATTCGAAAAAAATGGAAGTTTGGGAGAAAAATTCCCACAGGCATAAGTAGGACTTGTGGCAAAAATCCGAAAGTTGGTTTTTGTTTTTAGAAAAAACTCCGTCCTTTTAAATGCTGTATTTCGTTTTACCTGAAACTCAAAATTTCAGATTCTTTTGGACGATTGAAAAAACCTGATCCGCAAATGGAATTTTGCTCTATCACTGTATCAGGGTCAACTGGGAGAAAAAAATTCTTAGATTTTACGAAATTTTTGATAGGTCGTAACTCAAGTATCATTTTAAAATTTTCCACAAAAATTTCCACCCCCCCCCCCCCCCCCAATACCTAGGAATGAGCTAAGGTGCCCTAAAAGTATTTCGTATTTAAACCTTTTAAATATCCATTTCTCTTGAAGACATAAACATTGAAAAAATGCGATTGGTGGTTTGTTCGGCTTTCTGATGAGAAGTCATTTGATCTTTTCAATATTTTTTGAAAATTCGCTCATTCAATGTTTTTTTGTAAGGGGGCAAAATTAAGTTTGAGACTTTGAGCAAAATGGTCGCTCAAATCGCGTAAGTATATTTAAAGGAGTAATCTGATTTGATCTTGGTGTTTTCATTTGATCATTTTCTTCTCCTGAAATTCTAATTTTTGTTTAACGTAAAAACTATTTAATTACCTTCAAGAGAAGAAATTATCAAATGGAAAAAACCAATAAGTATTAGATTTGAGTATTTATTTATTCTGAATGTCGAATCATTCCTTTGTACATTTTCCAAGCTATCATGTTGAGTTTGTGAGTGACAATTTCCTGGCGACAATTGTCCTGGGTAAAAACTGTAATACAAAAGGAAGCACCGTAAAATATTTACTGGGAATAGCTCGTATAATTTTTTACTCATACCTACCAATATTTTTCGCATTCGTTTTGATTCGCTAAATATTTGACTAATGCTACATCCGATAATATTTCTAATAGGTGTGATTTTTTTTTGATTTTTTTTTTGATTTTTCTAATTTTGTGATGGAAATACACGTTGCTTTGTTAAAAATAGACAGAAAAATTAGTTGGCGGAAAACTGTACAGTAGTGTAATTTTTGCTCACGGGAAATTGCACGGAAGGGGAATTAGGTACCGTTCGCAGGAAATTGCCGGTAAGAGAAATTATCGATCACCGGAAAATGTCACCGGATGGGAAATAGTCATACCTATACAAGGAATTGCATGCGTGAAATTTTCTTTGTGAAATTGACACCGTGGAATTGTCCTGTTACCAGAGTATTTTGTTCGCAAATTTTCCTACTTTGGGGCACCCTAACTCACTTTTGCCTTACAGGCATCTTTAGGAGATAAAAATTTACACACAATTTTCCAAAATTCGTTACTTTGAGTTCAAGTTCGAATTTTTGAGGAAGAAATTTTTCTGGAAAAAATTCAAAAATTCGAAAATTCTTGCCCAAAAATGCAAATTTGAACTCAAAAGTTACGAGTTTTGGAAAATTGTGTTTTAATCGATCGAATAGGTCACCAATATGGATAATCCGCGATTATAGGTGCTGAAGTGTATATGGGCCATTTTTATGGGCTTTTCTCCAGCGCTGGAAAATTCCAAAATTTTCTGGTGGCTCCGAAATGTCTCGAAACCGCTTTCAATCGATTTGAAAGGTCGAAAATAGGGTATCTACCAAGTTTCAACTTGTTACCTCGATGTATACGCATTAGGCGAATTTTTCAATTTTTTCCAGAAAAATTTCTTGGCCAAAAATGTGAATTTGAACTCAAAGTAACGAATTTTGGAAAATTGTGTTTTAATCGATCGAATAGGTCACCAATATGAATAATCCGCGATTATGGGTGCTGAAGTGCATATGGGCCATTTTTATGGGCTTTTCTCCAGCGCTGGAAAATTAAAAAATTTTCTGGTGACTTCGAAATGTCTCAAAACCGCTTCCAATCGATTCGGGAGGTCGAAAATAGGGTATATACCAAATTTCAGCTTTTTTCGTTAATTAGATCAAATTTTCATATTTTTTAGGACGATGAGGTGCCTATACTTTTTGAAATATCAAAAATTCGCCAAAAATCGAGAAATAAACTTCAGCACCTGAAATTTTGGATACAAGGTCCTGTTATGATGTATTTTCGATTTTTTTTGTTTGGGCTCAAAATTGTACTTTGAGTTTGGATACTTCCCTTGTTACTTATTCATAAATAATTATTTTCAGTTTTTGCTGGAAATCTGAAAAACGAAAAAAATGATTTTTTCAGCACATTTCGAAAATATAATGTTGAAGTGAAAAGTGAAGTTCATTAATATTTTCTACACTGACCTGCAAAATTCAAAATTTTTCAAAATTTGTTGAATTAAGTATAATCAAATTTTTAGGGCAATTGGATAAGGGTAATCGTTCAGATAGGGGTTTAAATTTCCACCAGGTCTTATTTTTGAAAGTTGGACATAATATTAGCTATCTTTATTCATAGGTATTTGAATTTCCGAGTTTGACTCCCTAAGTGGAACCTGGATCCTTAAAATTTGAAAAAATCTCAGAAAAATCGTGTAATCTATCGTTTGTAATGCGTTCGAGGGTGCAGAGACCGAATTTCGATTTTTTCAAATTTCAATCCCTCCTTCCCTCAGCCCTCTGTAATCTTAAATTTTACTAAAAATCCAAAAATATCATAGAGATATCAAGTGGAAATTTAATTTTAATCTGAAATTCATTACCAACAACAATTCACACTATATTTAAGTAATTTTTGTCTCATTTTTAAGGTGTAGATGCTCGGGGGGGGGGGGCTGAATCCAAGAATAAGACCTGCGATTCTATCTTGACACTACAAAAAAAATTGTAAAAAATACACCGCACCCCCTCCATATCATTCAATTTTGGATTGATTGCACCCACCAACAAAATCCTTTTAATAGGGGGAATGTTGAATTTTGATAAATCTACGTCATTTAGACTCTGGAAGATGATGCATTTTCATACCTATGAGTCAAATTATCGTTAATATAGGACGTGTATTTACTTTTTTTGATTTTCATACATCGTCGTTTTCCTCGAGGAAGAATTCCGCTTAACGAGAATTTTTTCCAGCTCCGAGAATGGTTTGGCGTACTTCAAGAGACCAGAGAAGAATGAATTCGACATTTTGAGAGGTAAAGGGAAAAAATGCAAACTCGACTTCATTTAAATTTCTATTTCGCAATTTTCCATGAAAACATGATAAAATGAGATATAAAAATTCATTGAGCATTTTTAAGAATTTCTTGCGTATTATTTTCAGGTTTTTAAATTATAATTTTTTTTTTGGCCACATTGTTACTCTAAAAGTACCTACGCAGGTTATCCCTGGGATGACTATACCTGGAAAAATACCTGTAGGTACTAGAAATTGTGAAAGCGAACGTAAAAAATTTTTAATCGATAATTAGATGATTAATTTTTACATGTAATTTATCAGGGCGGTTCCGACAACCGATAGTATTCTAGACCGATGCAGCGTTGATAATAGATTTCTAATCATTTCACTAGCTCCATAGCAATTTTATCATCAATGCTAATAAGTTGAAGTTTTTGTCAGTTTTTGTTTAGTCGAGTGCGACGTTAATTTTTATTTCTTAATAGTGGATACTTCAGTCTGGTCGATTTTTTTCTAAACAGAATATTTTTCAAGTGGTATCGCTTGCAGTGAAATTAAATTCTCGCGTTTCAAATTCGTAAATTTCTTTAAGTCAAGTGGAAAAATAAAACAAAATTGAAAATGCGAGCGATCATTTTAATTTTTTGGCCATTGTTGTATGGAATCGGTACGATAAACGGTATGTTCCTAATTAATTGTTTTATGCTTATTTCTTTGTAGTAATTTTTATAAAAATATTTACAAAAAAATTTTAAATTTCTGATTTTAATTGTACGATTTCAATATGGCACTCCACATTACGTATGGCAAGTTGTCCATTTCTGATATTACGAGAAAAAAAGTATAAAATTTTTCAACAAAATCCCTCAAAATTAAGGAAGAAGCCTTCAAGTTGAGGAATTTTGAGGTTCGTGAAAAATTCTATGGAATTTGTTGGGAAACTTTAAATTTTGAGGAATTTTGAAGCAATTTCGAAAGAAACAGAAAAAATGAAATTTTCTATTAAATAAATTTTATAGCTGAAAAAATTCAAAAAAAAAATTCAAAATTGTTGGAAACGACTGATTTTTTTTTAAAAATATGAAGTTAAAAAAATTTGAATGAAGAATCAAACTTAAAAACAATTTTTTACAATTTTTCTCTATTTTAAAATTTTTTTCAACTGTAAATTCTTTTTAATTCAGTTTTTTTCAAAATTTTTCCAACTTTGATTTTTTCAAATTTTTTTTAACTTGAAAATTTTTTGTTGAATTTGTTTCCAACAATGATTTTTTTAAAAGGTTTTACAACTTCATGATTTTCAAACTGGAAGTCTTTGTTGGACGAAATTTCAACACAGGTAATGTTTTTATTGTTTTAAAATAGCTAATATCACAAATCTGACCCGCGAAATTCAAGGAAAACTAAGTATGTTTTCGTCTGTCGGGCCGAATGAAGGCCGAATGTTTGAATAGTGTTACCACCAAATTTCATAAAAAATTCCCACTCGTTCAAAATCTAAAGCGACTTGAAACTTTTTGTTGACCATGCCACTGTAATAACAGATTATTGAATTTTTCCATTGATTTTTCCATTGATTTTGAACTCTCCGATGATGCATCCCCTCATTTTTCTTCGAAATCTTATCTCCTCCATTGCATAATTTTTGAGTGCGCTCATGATTCGATTTGTCATATTTTTATGAGAATTTATATGGGTATTAGATTTAAAAAAAAAATTAGTGATAATGTTTTTATTAGCACTTACTTACGTTTATATATTATCTCTTGACGTCACCTAATTCTTTTTAAATTTATTTTACAGGATATCCGGCTAATGAAGCTGTGGACATTGTACCTAGAATAAACGATTCTAACTATTTTAAGCCTACAGCAGCACAAAATGTCTCTGAAGATATTACTTTTCACAACGTTAGCGTTGAATATGGCCATGATTTATCACTGAATTGTTCAGTTACTGGTAAGATACTTGATCAAGATTGATTATTTAGTTATTGAAAAATTTGATAGAATGATTTCTTAAATTTACTTGAAATGAACATTTATTTTGATCGAATTAAATGTTCATTATACAGAAACTCCGTCGTTGGTGAATCATTCTTCAATCTGGTTGAAAAATAACGAACCCTTGAAAGATTCTGGTGATGTGATATTGTCGGATAATGGATCGTTCAGTAAAATAAGCACATCTGAGGAGGATGCTGGGAATTACACGTGCAGTGTGTGCAACAATACTTTTTGCAAACGCCACACTTTTATGGTGAACGTTGTCTCGCCTTGTGAAGGTATTGCCTACTTACAGCTTGTACGTAAATCAAATAATGTAAATTAATCATTTCATGTGAATTGAGAAAGTATTATCAGATCGAAAAATTCGTGGATAAAGAATCATCGAGATGTTGTGGAAAAATTCAGACGATTTTCCCTTGTAGAGAATAGCTTTTGATTTGGGGGTTTAATTCACTGATTTTTTTAATTATCGGATTCTAAGATACAATCAAAAAAAAGAATTTTATCGATATATGACTTCGAAACTTTTTCCTGAAATGCTAGCATTTTTTAAAAAGATGATTGATCATATTTTTATATCTAGATGATGTAAAAGATCATCAAAGATGTACATGCCTAGTAATTTTCTATCCAATTGTTGAAGCACATCTCCAAATCCTAATTGAAACTGGCAAAAAATAATTAATGGACTTCTAAAATTCTTTCTTGCTTGCTTGCTTGGAAATAATTATTTTATGAAATAGAATTTTAAAATTTTGAAATTTTCATTGCATCGTGTAAAATCCGCAAAATTGTAACCAAAGTGATTCCTACCTATCTCTGGAAAATTAAAACTTTTCGGAGAATTAGATCAAATTGACCTTACTTTCAATTTCCTTCGTGAATTTTTCTCTAAATTGAAAATTTTTTCCAACATCATTCGACCCTGAAAAATAAATGGATTAGCGAAAATTTTCAATTTTCTGCTCTTTACCTTCAAACTTTGTAAAATAAAAAAATGCATATCTACTTATTAAACATTTTTCATGGAACGGAAAAAAATATTTTTTTTGTACTTAGTGTCAACTGTTGAGTAGGTACCTACTCACCTAAAGAAGTAGTAAAAGCAAAAAATGACCAGTAACGTTGTTTTTTGGAAAAACTCAATTCTATTACATAAGTAGGACCATTTTCACCTTATTTTATTGAAAAAACATTTTTTGGCAATGTTTTTTATTTAGATAGGTTTTAAATGTTTTTAAAACGTTAAAAATAGATGTGTTATGGGGGAGAGGAAAAATCGAGTTAGGGTAAAAATCTTATTCCGGTATTTTATTGAAATCTGAATAAAAATTTTTAGGCTGCCCATTATTCAATCCCCCTCCCCCAAAAAAAATCAAAAAATACCTAGGTACTCTCTTTTTACTCAAATAGTTGCCATCGTTCTCTATAAACTGCTAGATAGAGAACTAAAAGCACCAAACTTAGTATCAGATATGGGTAATGAATGGGCCAGGAAAATGCAAAAATTCAAGACGCCTGTTGTTGGAAAATTTGAAAAAAAAATTGGGACATTTCAGGAGAAAATCTGAAAAAAAGTGGATAAATGGTCAAATTTGGAGGCCCTGCAGGCTCCAATCCCGCAGGATGTGAGGGGCTGGAATTTTTTATGGTTGGTTTTCGATTCAAAATACATTGTAAATTTGGTCAAAATCCTAGATAGGTACCTGTGTTTTTTTCAGCTCCACTCCTTGCGTATCTCACCGATCTTGACTTCATATTTTGGCTTACTTGGTGCAAATATAATAATTTGTAATGAAAATAATGTTTTAGTAATTTTTAGACTAGGGTAGGTACTTTTAGAATAGGAGAGCGTGTGTATTTCCGAATTTTTCCAAAATTTTCATCTTTGAGTGGCATATAAGCTTAGAAAAAACAGATTAATTAAACTTAAGTGATTATTTTGCACAGTTTTTTTATTTTCTGAATACCTACATAAGTCCATTCAGAAATTATTTAAGGTAGTGGCTGAACCGGAGAAAATTTAGAGGGAGAAGTCAAAATTCATTGAAAAAATCTACCAGGTACCTAGTTACGGAATTTTCAATTTTTGAGAAATTTCATTTTAGGAACTTATGCATATGATATCCCTGTTCACCCTGAAAAAATGCAGTTCAAGTTTTTAAATTTCCTTGATCCACTGAGCTTGCAATTGTTTACCTACCATTTATTGTCTTCTCGTCTTCTCCCCAAGGATTTAAGAATTAGGTAGGTATCTACAGATCGCGAATTTGAAAAATTGTCATTTTTATCAATTTCAAATCGCTCAAACAACGCATGAAGATGAAACTGAGCCAAAAAACTTTTGGACCTTGAAAATAAACTTTGATGAAAATTTTCGTCGCAGTGCTGCCAAACGCGTAACGATTTACACATTTTATGATATTCAATTTGTACCCCTTCAATAAAAAATTAATCGATATTTATTTTTAGGATTAAATTCTGACATGAATTTTTAAAGCCATTAACGAGGAACTTGAATTTAAAAAAAAATTGTCCATGTGTAACGCAATTGGTAATCATCGTATGAATTTTTTTTAAATCTTCATTTCTTTGTCCTGATTACGAAGCGAAGTGAACGAGTGAGCGTTTTCAATTTGGTAAAATCAAGAAATCATCACTTAGGAATTTGCAACTATTTTAACCCCTTGTAGTACGGTCATTTTAGGTTTTGACCCAAAAAAAATTCCCGGAAACGGGAAAGTTCGTATATATAAGCTTTGTAGAGGGTGTATTTCAACATACCCGACTTTCCCTAAAATCGGTGAATATTTTGACCCCCTTTTGGGGGGCGAGGGGGCTCAAATTTTTGTTTTTCGGCTATAACTTTCAAAATTACGTATTTACGAAGAAATACTCGGAACAAAAATGTAGAAAATAAAAAAACAAACAATTTTTGTTATTTACAATTTTTGTTCCAAGTATTTTTTCGTAAATACGTAATTTTGAAAGTTATAGCCGAAAAACGAAAATTTGAACCCCCTCATCCCCCAAAAGGGGTTCAAAATATTCACCGATTTTAAGGAAAGTCGGGTATGTTTAAATACACCCTCTACAAAGCTTATATACGAACTTTCCCGTTTCCGGGAATTTTTTTTGGCTTTTGGCTTTTTTAAAGCTAAATCGTCCGTACTATTGTAGAAATTGAATTGTAATTTTTCAGAGGTTGAAAATTGGAAAAAATCTTACCTACTTAACGAAAGAATTATTGAATTTGAGCTAAATGTATATTATGTGCTTTATTTCTTTTATTTTGATCGACTCGTAGAAATTGAAATGAGTAAATTGAAATTTTAATCACCCATCCTTGATCGTCAAATCTTGATGATTTCTTCATTCGACAGATGAATCAATTACAACGATGCCTATTTCTACCACTCTAAAAAGCACCGATGGGAAACCTATTATTCGGAAAAAAGATGAATATTACTATAATATTGACATCAACGAAACTAAGGAGTTAGATTGTTCAACCACCGATGCCGGTTAGCAAATGATGCTTACATATTATGTTTTAACCCAGCGAAAAATACCTTATAATCCTGAATATTGAATATGTCTTGTTTAGAGCAACTTCACCTGAATTACACGTGGTATATCAACAATTCACAATTGTCTGAATTGAATAACCGTTCGTCTTGGACAATATCGAAAATGGAAAATGATTATTTAGGGGAATATAAGTGTCAAGTATGCAATGACAGAGGATGTAAGAATCATACGTTTACGGTCGTCGTTTTACGTGAGTTTGGTATTCAAATAAAAATATTTGTGTGAAATTTTTAATTCTGGTAATTCGAACATTTCATGTAGGACCGCAATACCAACATGTGAAAGTTAATGCTGGCATGTCTATTAATATTACATGCGGTAGATATGGTCTTTATTCCGGGAACCAATTAATTCGAGGGTTTTTCAACGAATCAGGGCATTTCAGTGATTCTGGAAAGTTCTTGTCGAAAAAGTATCCTTCGGTTAGTATCCATTGATCATCTAAATCTACATACCTATTTTGTAGCTAGATACCTATGCGTAGTTATTTTTATTAGGCACTTAATTTAAAAAAATTTAATTAAGTCCTAATGGAAAAATATTTTGCAGAATTGGACAAAGTCTTATCTCCATGTACGCAATAATTTAACTGTGAATGATACAGATTGGTACACGTGTATAAGTAATACTGAAAACCAAGATGGAAAAATAGTTTATAGGAATTTTTGGATCGAAGTTATAGGTTGGTGTCTTTTCCATTTTAATGATCTATGCATATGCTTAATTTGCGCTGCACCTAACTTCACGTACTTGTAATTTGTATTTCTACATTTAGAACTTCCCAAATCCGAATCGAATCCATTTGACGAATTAAGCACTAACTCGATGCTGGTGATCATTTTAGTTGGTGTCTTCATCCTGATTCTATTAATTTCCCTGCCTGTCAGCTGCCATTACTGGATGAAAGAGTTAGTAAAGTGTTAAATGTATTATACTTATTAATATATAACTTTTCATTGCATATTAAGGGTTGAAGCGGGAAAAAACATTCCTCGGATTTTGTCGGACTTGCGTAGAAAAAATTGAGCTCCCGAGGCATAGAGGTGTAGCCATAAGTCCTAAGAGTGATGCCACTTTAGAAAAATACAGGTTTTTGATATGTTTAGGTAATGCCAGCTGCATGGTTCCTGAAAAAATGTAGTTTGGGTTTCTACAATTTTGAGTTGAAAAATGGATGTAAACTTATTACCCTCTTCAAGGGAGTTGCGAAAAGTTGTAGATTACAAATTTGAAGTGTTACTTCGCTCTGTGAAAAGGCTATGATTTGGGAGAAGGGGGGATTTTTAGAGAGACCTCCATCTCCGCTGAGAAAAAAAAACATAACTTCTGTCAAAAATTTGTACCAAAATGAAAGATATGATTTTTTTACTCCACCCTATTGTAAGTAGGCATCATTTACTTACATTGGGGTGGATTTTTAACAGTTTTTGTCACTTTTGGGCTGTGCCACCTGCTGGGAATCTCGGTCACTCTTAAAAAGGTGCGATTTTAATTTCAAAATCTCCCCTCCATTAATCTCGAAATTGAATACCACTTTTTACCTCTACGAGGCCGAGGGGGTTGAAAAGTTGCAAATTACGAATTAGAAAATTTTTTAATTTTTACCTAATTCGAATCGCTTACTCAGATCCCTCAAAATCGAGTTAAAAATTCTTTTGGCCGTCTATAATAATTTTGGACGAAGTTAAAGAGTTAAACGAAAAATATGGCAGTGCTGCCAACTACATACATATATATTTTTTGATTTACACAATCGTTATGAAATTTAAGTTGTTAATTCAGTGACTTGAAAAATGAATCAACAATATTTTTGTCCATTAAAACACGAAAAGTTGAATTAATTTTTTGAAAATTTTTTGAAGCAGTGCTGCCGATTGAAATTTTATAAAAAATCATGTATATCAAAATGCAGTTCCCATCGTACCATTTTTATCAAATATTATTTCAGGTGACCAAAAAAATGTTGACTCGATTTTTGAGGTGTTCGAATGAGTGAATTGAATGTAGTAAAAATCAAAATGAAGAATTCTTCAAATTAGCGATTTGCAAATTTTCAACCTTATTGCAGTGAGTAAAAAAAAAGGTATCCAATTTTCAGGTCAATGGTTCTGGAAGAGATGGAAAATCAATTCGCACCATCTTAATCCGCCGACATCATTCATGTGACAAAATCTCACGAACCGGTTTTTTTGTGAGTTAAATTGCCTACTTTTTCATTTGAAGGGGCAACCATTTTTGAAAATAATCTCGCTTGGTACGAATTTAATTTTTTTCTCCTTAAATCAAAAGAGTAGGTAAATTGTTATGCACGAGCCAGTAGGGCATAGATGCACAAGTATCTCACGAATGGCAATTTCATTCTTTTCACTTTTGATCAAGTGCAAAAGAAACATCAATAAGTAAATACGAAAAAAGACAGATTTTTTCAAAAAATTGTCGCCCCTTCAAATAAGAAAGAAGGCAATTTGTCCGACGGGGTATATGAAATATTGAACAGTTATGTACACCCCTAGAAGTTATACTTCCCTACCGAATTTTGGCCAAGGGCGAGAAAATTAATTGGTAAATGTTTTAAAATGTGGTGGGTCGGTGTTAAAGCATGGCCAAACTTTCCAAAAAGGGATACTTCCCAAAAGTGGCAAAAAACCTAGTTTTTTTCAAATATTACTATACTTTGAGGTCTTTTAGCTCCGCTTTTATTTGGGCTAGAGGCTCAGAATTTCTTTCAAAAGTTTCTCACTCAAACTAAACTATTTCATTTGGTTTTAGCACAAGCATGTTCTAGTGCTGAGGGTTAATCCATGGGTAAAACTAGGCACCAAATTATTTTGAATACCAAATTTTTGGATTTTCGATCCACCCTAATGTACATACATGTGAAATTGTGACTGAAGAGGATCTTACCCGATTTTTATAAAGGAATTTAATAAGTACCTACCTATATAATTTGTTCTAGAAATACTCAAAATTGGGGAAATGAAAAGTGTTACTTGGGACTAGGAAATTTATCCAGTCCGAAAAAAATCGTCAAGGTAATCGAGATCGAGAAAAAAAAACTTATCGAATCCTCCGAAGGAATCATGGTTAGTTTGATTCTTTTATTTTAAAATTGTTGTGTGAAAAAAACGATATCTGCTCTTTAAACTTCATTCAATTTGTTTTTCGCCAATTTCACTGATGAAATGATTATATTTGACCTACAGACAAGTCAGTTGAATTTCATTTTCAGAATGATGAAAAACAATTGATTTGATCGATCTTGTTTATTTATTGAAACATGATTTTTGTAATAATTACTGAATGATTCGGATTCAGTAAACGAAAATTACACAGGTCGACATAGAAAATTCTGTTCGAAGTTTAATGAGTGATTTTTTTAGGATTTTTCACTCTGATCACGAAAAAAGTAGTGAAAAAATTCCATCACCCTAGGATTTTTCACAATATTTGAATTTTTTGTTGAACAATTTTTTTTTACACGTTTTGATGACTTTTGACATTTACAGTCAATTTTCTGAGCAAAGAAAGGGTTCAACGAAAATAATGAATAGAATATAAATTGTAGAGCGTAAAATTTCCTTTCACTGCAGTTCAATTGGTTTTTTCCAGGAGGCTTAGGTTTTGAGATATTTTCAATAAAAAAAATAAGTTGAACTTTGAACTCCCAACTAAAATATCTCAAAACCTAAGCCTCCTAAGAAAAACCTAATTGCTTTTTAAAGAAAGAAAATTTTACGCTCTACAATTTATGTTCTATTCATTTTTTTCGTTGAATCTTTCCATTGCTGAGAAAATTGACTTTAAAAGTCAAAGTTATCAAAAAGTATTAAAAAAAATGTTCACCAAAAATTCAAATTGTGAAAAATCCTTAGGTGATGGAATTTTTTCACTACTTTTTTCGTGATCAAAGTGAAAAGTACCTTTAAAATCACCCATTAAACTTCAAAAATCATTTCAGAAGCTGAAAAATGTCGACCTGTGTTATCACTAATTTGTTAGTAGGCCAGTGAGTGTTTTAATTCTGACAATTTGATCAGAATTGTTGAAAAATAACTGCTTCAAGTTTGGAGAGTAGAGGGCTATTTTCAATCACACATTACTATCCTCTTCTTTTCCTTCTCTATTAGGCCAGTTCTGCTAACGATAATGAAAATGTCTTCTATGTATTTAAAGGATCAGCTACAGGTTGATATAATACACCAGGAAGTGGACACTTTGAACAATAGCTTATATTGTCTGAATTTTGGATTCCAAGAGTACGCATTACGCGCTGATTTGGATTGGGAATTCGCTAGAGAGCAAATAGAACTTGGCGAAATCTTAGGACAAGGAGCTTTTGGTAGAGTGCATAAAGCAAACGCTTATGGTATTTTGAAGCCGAATGTCGTCACTACAGTTGCTGTTAAAAAATTAAAAGGTCGAATTAACTCAAATGTTTGATTTGTATTAACGCATTTGAAAAATTCCCATACTCATCTGTAACTGGATTTTTATTTGTGCAGACCATCCTGATGACGATAGTGTGAGAGATTTGGTCACTGAAATGGAAATAATGAAATTGATCGGTATGCACGAAAATATAATTAGTTTGCTGAAATGCTGCACTCAAGAAGGAGAATTATTGGTGATTATGGAGTACGCCGCTAATGGCAGCTTGAAGACCTTTCTCGAAAAATGTTTTGCTGGTAATCAATTCAATCCTGGTGGCGGGCCGATTGATGAAACAGTTGTGTGGAAGTTTTCATATCAGATTGCAAAAGGAATGGAGTATTTGGCTTCGAAAAAGGTAGGAAACGAATTAATATTTCGGAAGAAGGTGGAGTATCAATTTGACCTGCTCGTTTTTGAATTACCTATTGCATGTAGTGTGTACACCGAGACTTGGCTGCTCGAAATATTCTCGTGACTGAAGACTATAAAATGAAAATAGCGGATTTTGGTTTGGCAAGGAATGTCAACGCGAACGAATATTATCGTAAAATGTCCAATGGCAAGGTACCATTTAAATGGATGGCGCCAGAAGCATTGAGTCGGAGTGTCAATACAAGCAAATCGGATGTGTAAGTAGATGTGCAACATCAATATCTTCACTAGGATGTTTATTATAAAAAAGTAATATTTTTTTTAAATTTTGGATGTATTATCCCGTAGGGTGGTTCATTTTCTTCTAAAGATGAGATTCCGAAAATTTTACCACCCTACATCAATTTAGGAATCATCTTCCTGTAGGATTCAACATAGGATAACATGCTAAAAAAATGGAGAAAAATATTGAAAAAATTCTCCTCCAAATATTCCCTTAATCTGAAAATATGATTTAAATTTTAATTTTTGAGGATGAACTTTGGACTCAATGCAACATCCTATGAGGAGTTTTTGGGAGGGGGACTCAGATAGGTAATAGATTTTTTTTAAAATCAATTTGAGGGCCCTTAAACCCCGTTCGATGAACCTCGGGTGTAAAATTCATCTCCATAAATCAAAATTTAGTTATATTTTCATTTTTTGAAGGAAAGGGTACCGGCGGTTAAGATAGGCGAATCTGCCCCCGAGCTGAAATTCGAAACTAACCTATGGAAGTTGGTTCTTATGGTCTGAAAACCTTGTGAAAACTTTTTTGGCCCCCTACCTCTCCCCTATCCTTAGTTATTAGCCCAGGAATTATAGCAAAATTTTTACGCGAACCTCGGAATCGTTGGGGGAAAGCTGAATTTTACATTATTTGTACATAACAGCCTACCAAACATACTCCTAAAAGTTGCACCCCCCAACTCGCCGGCTACCCCCGCAAGAGGTCAATAACCTTTGCGAATATACGTTTTTTGACTGTAGCGCTGAAAGGAAGGGTCGGAGAGGGAAAAGTGGTGAAATAAAAAATGTTCTACGTGAAATTTCCTACAAACTTGACCGGTTCAGTTGTTCTCAAAATTGCGACATTCGACTTACAGTGGGGGTTAAACTTTTTCAACTTTGAAAAAATTTGAAAAAATTGATAATTTTCCGTGTAATTTTAAATTAGAATGGGCTCAAAAATATAATGTCAAAAGTTGCACCCCGCAACTTACGAGCTTCCCCGTATGAGGTCAATAACCTTGGCGGATATACGTTTTTTGACTGTAGCGCCAAATGGAAGGGTCAGAGAGGGAAAAATGGTGAAGTAAAAATTTTTCTACGTAAAATTTCCTACAAACCTGATCAGTTCAGTTGTTCTCAAAATTGCGAAATTACACTTACAGTGAGGGTTTAACTTTTTCAACTTTGAAAAAACTTGAAAAAATTGATAATTTCCCGTGTAATTGCCGGGTGCAACTTTTGACATTATATTTTTGAGCCCATTCTAATTTAAAATTACACGGAAAATTATCAATTTTTTCAAATTTTTTCAAAGTTGAAAAAGTTTAACCCCCACTGTAAGTCGAATGTCGCAATTTTGAGAACAACTGAACCGGACAAGTTTGTAGGAAATTTCACGTAGAACATTTTTTATTTCACCACTTTTCCCTCTCCGACCCTTCCTTTTGGCGCTACAGTCAAAAAACGTATATCCGCAGGGGTTATTGACCTCATACGGGGGTGGCTCACAAGTTGCCGGATGAAACTTTTGACAATATATTTTTGAGCCCCTCCTAACTTCAAATTACAAAAAAAAAAAAAAACAATTTGTTCAACATTTTTTTTCCAAGTTGAAAAAGTTTAACCCCCACTGTAAGTCGAATGTTGCAATTTTGAGAACAACTGAACCGGTCAAGTTTGTAGGAAATTTTACGTAGAACATTTTTTATTTCACCACTTTTCCCTCTCCGACCCTTCCTTTCAGCGCTACAGTCAAAAAACGTATATTCGCAAAGGTTATTGACCTCTTGCGGGGGTAGCCGGCGAGTTGGGGGGTGCAACTTTTAGGAGTATGTTTGGTAGGCTGTTATGTACAAATAATGTAAAATTCAGCTTTCCCCCAACGATTCCGAGGTTCGCGTAAAAATTTTGCTATAATTCCTGGGCTATATGGGCCAAAACGTTCTTTTTTTCAACCTTTTCATTAAGAATTTTTTTTATTTTCGCGAGTTTTCAACCAAATTTTTTCAAACTTGCGTGGGTGGTACACTATACTGAGGGGTATTAGTTGATGGTTGGAAAAAATTTTTCGATGATTTCTTCTAGCTGAAACTCGTGTTTGAAAACTTTAAATCGAGTTTTCTACATGATGGTTCAGAGGTGCAATTCTGAAAAAAATATATTTCATGTATCTATTCTCTATGTACAACGTGATATTTTTTCAGAATTTTCCAGGTGGTAGAACATCTTGAAAAATGCGAAAAACCATTTTTACACACCGTTTTTCACTCATAAAGAGGTCATTTTTGGTCGAAATTTTTTTGTGTGTAATTATACCCCAAAATACGTATTTATACACCACTTTTCCGATTTTCACTTCATTTCATTCCTTTTTGGCGATTTTTGTAATTTCAAGTACAAATAAGTACAGCAGAAGGCTCAAAATTGAACATGTCACTTTCTTTGTACACGAAATTGGTATACGAAAAAATTTGCAACAGATCCGTGTTCAGTATCTCAAACTAGTTGCATATACCCCATTTACACGATCAATGCACCCAAATTTTGAAAATTCACCTTCCACCCAACGAATTATCTTGCAAAAATAAATACTAAGGTTGTTCAAAATTTGGGTGCATTGATCGTGTAAATGGGGTATATGCAAGTAGTTTGAGATACTGAACACGGATCTGTTGCAAATTTTTTCGTATACCAATTTTGTGTACAAAGAAAGTGACATGTTCAATTTTGAGCCTTCTGCTGTACTTATTTGTACTTGAAATTACAAAAATCGCCAAAAAGGAATGAAATGAAGTGAAAATCGGAAAAGTGGTGTATAAATACGTATTTTGGGGTATAATTACACACAAAAAAATTTCGACCAAAAATGACCACTTTATGAATGAAAAACGGTGTGTAAAAATGGTTTTTCGAATTTTTCAAGATGTTCTACCACCTGGAAAATTCTGAAAAAATATCACGTTGTACATAGGGACTAGATACATGAAATATATTTTTTTCAGAATTGCACCTCTGAACCATCATGTAGAAAACTCGATTTGAAGTTTTCAAACACGAGTTTCAGCTAGAAGAAATCATCGAAAAATTTTTTCCAATCATCAACTAATACCCCTCAGTATAGTGTACCACCCACGCAAGTTTGAAAAAATTTGGTTGAAAACTCGCGAAAATAAAAATTCTTAATGAAAAGGCTGAAAAAAAGAACGTTTTGGCCCATAACTAAGGATAGAGGAGGAGTAGGGGGCCAAAAAATTTTCCACAAGGTTCTCAGACCATAAGAACCAACTTCCATAGGTTAGTTTCGAATTTCAACTCGGTGGCAGATTCGCCTATCTTAACCGCTGGTAGGTATAGGTACCCTTTCGCATAATTTTCCCCAGTTTTTTTAATTTTTTGCATTTTATGCGATGTTAAATTCCATAAGAAAAATCAAGGCCTAGCTCATACTTGGTCCTTAATCGATGTAGAGGGTTGAAATTATGAAAATCTCATTTTTAGAGGAAAATGGTCCACCTCAGGGGATAAGACCTTTAAAATTCCAAAATTCTATACAAGACGCCCTCTATTCATCAAGTATAAATCTTAATGATTTTTCCCCCTTAGATGGTCGTTCGCTATCGTGATGTGGGAAATATTTACAATGGGAGGTACACCATATCCCACAATTAAGAATGCTGAAATTGAAAGGCTATTAAAAAGTGGTGTACGTTTAGAACAACCAGATAACTGTTCCTATGAAACGTAAGGAATTTTTAATTTTAACGTCACTTCTCTGTGACAGCTTTTTTATTCCTACTCTCTAAACTTAAATTAATTTATTTTTTTAGCCAGAATTAATCTACCTACTGATGAATCAGTGAAATTTCATAATCAGATTAGCTGAAAATTACTAATTTGATCAGTCATTTTCATTCTTCAAATGCACTGTTTGCTTATTAATCAATAAGAAAATTGTATTTTATAGTTTATATCAATAAAAGTTCCTGATTAATCAATAATTTGGACAAAAATTACTAATTCAATGCGAAAAAATTAACTGATCAAATCGGTAGGTTTTCATTCATTTGTCAACGTTTCACTGATATATTCGTCAGCAGATTATTTCTGGCTATTTTCATCGGTGGAATTGCTAAAAAAAAAAAAATCAAGTGGTTGGTCAGTGAATATTTACTGATTTTTCGAGTTAAGAGAGTATCTATCCCTGTATTTGAATGATGCCTAGTAATAATTTTTTCCTGTCTGTAGTTATTATTATTTGATGCGGGAATGTTGGAGTTACGACCCCCATGACCGGCCAACTTTTTCAATTATCCTTATACTACTGGAAGATTTAATGAATCGGGTGAGTATCCCTAGCCATGGAATATCGATAGGTATACTTGCTTACTTTGAATGCATTCAGCTTATTATTTAATACATTTCATTTATAGAGAATTTCATTGCGGAGTCAACGGCGCAATCCCGAATTGTCGGATGACTCTGATTCTGATGGAGAATGTGGAGGAGCACTTTGATTATCTGATCTCTGAATCTGTCGAATTGTATAAAACTGTATTTTATTTGATCTCAATTTTTAATTTTTTTCTAAGTACCTATCTAATTGAAGTAGGTACCTACTTCAGAAAAAATTATTTTTTGAAATAAATTGGATTAAGATAGGATGGAGATGATTCCTGTGTGCGGGTTGTCAAGGGGATCAAAGCATGAGTAGCTATTTTCATTAATGGAATTCGGTAGGAAGTACTAGGGTGTGGAGTTTTGCAAAAAAATTTCGAATTTTGAGAGATCTTGACGGAAATTTATTATGAAATGAACTCAAAAAGACGTGGTGAAAAATTTAGGATTTTCTTCGTCGATGTTTAATCACTTTCTCCACAGCAGGCGTTCCAAGTTTCAAAATTTTTAATTTTTTTCATCATCGATAGGTAGTTGGTGTTATGTAGGTACACGTACCAGTGAAGGATAAAAAAAATCTTGATTTTTCACAATTTTTTGTGGGGGAGGGCGATTCACATATCTAAATGTATAGAGTCAAAAAGCCAAACTGGTTGGTTGCTTTGAAGATATTTCGCAACTGAATAAAAAAATTGATAAGTGCATGAGGTATGATCGAAATCTCAGGGTTGATGTCTTTTACCAAAGTAATTTGATATTAATTATTTCTCGGTAATTTAGAAACACATTGGAAAATAAAAAGAATTTCTTGATTAGGTATTAGATTTCTGAAAATATCATTTGGCTCTGAATTAATATTAATGCGAAGTGTCGGTCTATGAAAGGAGAAAAATCTTGTTCTTACGTAAGAATTAAGTTTTTCTTCAGAATTACCTGCGAAAGTAATGTTTCAGAGAAAAAATTAGCATTGTTATCTGGGTATGTATTTACTTACCTATTTTGTATAGATTTGGTTCTCCGAGGAAAGGGGAAGACGGAGGGGGGAGGGGGGGGGTCAAAAATCAGGTTTCGTATATAAAATTATATTTTGTATAATTATGTTATATATTGTCATGTAACCTAACAAAATAAATATTTGAATATCTTTTGGAAGTTGGAACGTTCTTGACATGGCTGATATCTATATTAGGCGATTTTTGTGTGATATTCCTTGAGAGAAGTGCTGTGATGCCAGTGGCGTCGTCAGAATCGAAAATTGGGGGGGCACAAAAGGGGCCGTGTGTTGGACAACTTTTTTTGCTTTTTCGAAATGGAAAAGATGGAGGGGAGGGGGAGGGGGACTGACTTTTTCCACCTCCTAAAAAAGGGGAGGGGGGATAAAAAGGGAGCCTTCTTCTGCCCTTTCGTCTCAGATAGATCATAGAATTGTAATTTTATTCATGCCCGAGCGAAGCGAGGGCGAAACTTTGAAAAAAATTGGATTTTTAATGCCCTAAAAAGACATTTTTTTCATGTTTTAATGCTTTGAAAATCCTATCTGATGTAAGTGTAATGTAAATTTATAAATACAACATAAGTTTTGGGAGCCAAGCGGGGGCCAGGGTTTTTTTCGGGGGGGCCTGGCTCACCCGGGCCCCCCCTTGACGACGCCTCTGTGTGATGCTGCAGAGATACGAAATAAACAACAATTTTAAATTAGATTGATTGTTCCAGGTCCAAAAAAAATCAATACCTAAATAAATGAAATTTTTATTATTTAAAAAAGTAATATAATAATGAATAAAAAACATTGGAGAGCACTAAAGGGTCGAATTCCAAAAATAGAAAAGCAAATATTCGTACTCAGCGCCCTCAAAAACCTAACAAACGACACGTTATATACGTTATTTTTCATATTTTCGAATTTTCACCTAATCAGGAGAGCTGATAGAGGGGTTCAGATTAGCCCGATGAAAAAACTGAACACATATTCGAACTTAGCGCCTTCGAATTTGTAAAAACCCATAAATTACTTCACTTTTTCCATTTTTTTAAAATTTTGACCAAAATTTAGGACCCCTGTGCTCCCAGGGGTATTGAAAACCCATCTTGAAAAGTAGTTGGTGAAAAATACATCAAAAGTTCTCTTCATAGTAATTTTTTCAAATTTCTAAATGGGGCCCCTCATCTTTTGTACTTATCATGAAAGTTGAGCTTTCATCACAAAAGTTCAACTTTGAACTTTTCAAAATGTGATTATCAATTTTGAATCTCCTTTCAATTATCTACAAAACCGCACAAACAGATTCATCTTTGATCTAACCCATCTCAAGATATGAGTCTTCAAAGTTGAGCCATTTCGCAAAAAATCCCAATTACACAACGGATACCCCCCTCCCCTCCTGAAGGATTAGGGTCGAAGTGACGGTGATTTCTTCATTAGATTATCGAAGGGAACCCGTAAAAAAAATTTGAGCGAAATCGGAAGACCCAAGGACAAACCTGGTCAAATTCACATGGAATGAGCCACCAGTATTCAGTTATTTCCCCCTCTCCTCTTTTCGTGCCTATTACTATACCTTGAAATTCCAATACTCCGCAACGTAAACCAGTACCGCGAATTCGTCAGAAGAAATTACTTACAAGTATCTGAAACAATTCATTCTGTGCGAATTTCCAAACACCATAGTAGTCAATTTCAATTTTACTGTAATTTTTTCCTAAATATCTACCTTACGGAATAGTTTTATCGAATTGGAGTAAAAATGTTGAAACCAATAGTGATTTTGATGATTTTTGTTACGATAATTCGAGTGAAAGGTTTTGGTAAGTACTAGGGTGGGTTAATTTATATAATACCTATTATTTTTTTCGAATTTTGAAAAATCGTAAAAAAAATTTGTTGTGAAAAAAGCTGGATTTTTAGGAAATAAAGGACAGGAATCTTCTTGCCCTGATGATGTTGAAAAATGTGAACCATATTTTACTGGCACTATGCCTGATGAAATGAATCTGTCGCAAAATGAAGTTCTACTATTCCTGTGCCTTGTCAGTGGTAAGCAGCCAAGCACCCAATTAATCATCAGAATGATGTTCACTTACAATTAGATGCCTAACTTGAGAATCATTAATTCAAATCTAAGTGCAGAATTTTTTTACGTGTTAGGAAACCCTGCTCCGGATTTTACATGGGCAAAGGACGGTGTCGATTTGCGTATTCCTTTTGCATCCTGGACAATTAAAAATTTACAACTTAAAGATGAGGGAAATTACACTTGCGAGGCGTGCAACAAATATGGCTGTGTTAGTCACAGCTTCCAATTGCATGTAAAAAGTAATTTGTGATAACGATTACCTACTATGGTCACCCAACATGTAAATTTTATTTTTAACCTATAACGAAAAAATGTTCACTAGGTATTGAATTGAAGTTGAAAAAAGGTCTGAAAAATGATACAGTAGTAATTGGAAAAGATCATTCATTCGAGTGTTTTCATAATCAGCCAGAGGATCGTGTTTCTGTAGATTGGTTTCCTCATACTGCGAATAAAATTATTCCTGATGGTGTTCTTACAGATGATATAATAAACGTAAGCATTTAAGCAATGAGGGGAGGAGATTGAAGCGAAGAAAATAATCTGAATTTTTCTCGATGATCATCTTGAATTTGTAAGTCCAAATAGACCGTTATAATTATTTGTATTGATAAATAATTTCCCTGAATCAATAGAAAAAATCACAAAAGACCAATTTAGAAACTTACGATATTTTCAACGTCACCATGGAAGATGAAGGTTGGTATGCTTGTCGAGTACACAACGGTATCAATTCGGTTTACAGCTACGCATATTTAACAATCGCACCTAAAAATTATGATTGCGGTAAGTACGAGGTTGATATATCATCCCATTAATGCCAAAACCTTCTAACAAAGGAGGTATTCTAACTCAAAGTAAAATTTTGAGCCCAAACAAATCGAAAGTACATTATAACAGGACCTCGTATCCAAAATTTCAGGTGCTGAAGTTCATTTCTCGATTTTTGGCGAATTTTTGAAATTTCAAAATTACCTCCGCCCGCGCCTTGAGAAATATGAAAATTTGATCTGATCAACGAAAAAAGCTGAAATTTGGTATATACCCTATTTTTGACCTCCCGAATAAATTGGAAGCAGTTTTAAAACGTTTCGGAGCCACCAGGAAATGTTGGAATTTTCCAGCGCTAGAGGAAATCCCATAAAAATGGTCCATATGCACTTCAGCACCTATAATCGCGGATTATACATATTGGTGACCTATTCGATCGAGTAAAACACAATTTTCCAAAATTCGTAAGTTTGAGTTCAAATTCGCATTTTTAGGCAAGAAATGTTTTTTTTATGCGCTGGAAAATTCCAAAATTTTCTGGTAGCTCTGAAACGTCTCGAAACCACTTCCCATCGATTCGGTAGGTCAAAAATAGGGTATACCATATATGAAGTTTCAGCTTTTTATCTAGTTACGTGTGCAAGGGGGATATTTTGGAATTTTTTCCAGAAAAATATCCCACCCAAAAATGCAAATTCGAACTCAAAGTTACGAATTTTGGAAAATTGTGTTTTAATCGATCAAATAGGTCACCAATATAGATAATCCGCGATTATAGGTGCTGAACTGCTGAAGTGCATAATATGGGATATTTTTATGGACTTTTCTCCAGCGCTGGAAAATTTCAAAATTTTTTGATGACTCTAAAACGTCTCAAAACCAGTTCCATTCAATCCGGAAATTTGAAAATAGGGTATTTACCAAGTTTCAACTTTTTACCTTGATGTATGCGCATTAGGCGAATTTTTAAATTTTTTCCAGGAAAATTTCTTGCCCAAAATGCAAATTTGAACTCAAAGTAACTAATTTTGGAAAATTGTGTTTTAATTGATCAAATAAGTAACCAATATGGAAAATCCGCGATTATAGGTGCTGAAGCTGAAGTGCATATGGGCTATTTTTATGGGCTTTTCTCCAGCGCTGGAAAACTCCAAAATTTCCTGGTGGCTCCGAAACGTCTCGAAACCTCTTCCAATCGATTGGAGAGGTCAAAAATAGGGTGTATACCAAATTTCAGCGTTTTTCGTTGCTTAGATCAAATTTCCATATTTCCCAGGGTGAAGGTAATTTTGAAATTTCAAAAATTCGCCAAAAATCGAGAAATGAACTTCAGCACCTGAAATTTTGGATACGGGGTCCTGTTATGATGTACTTTCGATTTTTTTTGTTTGGGCTCAAAATTTTACTTTGAGTTAGGATACCTCCCTTGTAAGTGCCAAATTTATTATTTTACAGCAGAGCTAAAAAACATAACAAAATTTGCATTGCGCTTATGGACTTCGCAGATTTTGAAATCCGCATTGAGGTTTTAATCAATTTTTTTACTACTTTTCTCAATCGATGCAGTTCGATTCCCTGAATCTGAAACACTAAAAAACCTCAATTTTGAAAAAAAATTGCACTTACATAGAAGGTTTTAGCAATAGTGGGGCGGTATGTTCCTATTTACATGTTCATTCAGTTGAAATAATTTAGTTGATGTGCGAATGTGCATATTTAATTGATCTATGCTCTATGCCTGCAGAATGAATCATCCCTGATGCTAACTGCAAAATCAACCCTGTAATGATGGTCAAGTCCGGGTAGCTCAATTGTTAGAGCATTAGGAACGAATACGAACATTTACAATGGTTGTCTCAATAACGGAACAATAATGTACTGTAATGATGATGTCAAGGTTCATTGAACCGGTTTAAATGTCCAACTACTTTTTTTTTTTGTATTCAGTAATTTTTACAAATACCTATGGTACCTAATAAAAATTTTTGGTAAGAAATGTTCATATTTTTTCTGAATAGGTAGAATTATGACAGGATAAGCGTGGGAAGAATTTCATGTACAGAGTCTCTGGTCCTTGAGATTTTGATGTAACCGAGTACCGCTGGAAAAAAAAAATTAGATGCTGAAAAAGTTACCTGATATCTTCGAAATAGAAGGAGAAGATAAAAAAGTCATCAACTTTTACAAGAGATGTATCCCAACTTGAAAAAAAATTTTGAGCCGAAACAAAAATAAATCTAAAGCACATAAATAATAGAACCCCATATCCAAAATTTCAGGGGCTAAAGTTCATTAGGCGAATTTTGGCGGATTTTTAAAAATCTGAAATAACCTCAACGAAAAAAAAACTGAAATTTGGTAAACATAAATCGTATTTTTTACCTCTTGAATCGATTGGAAGCGTGTTTGAGACGTCTCGGAGTCTCCAGAAAATTTTGGAATTTTTCAGCATTGGAGAAAAAGCCCATAAAAATGGTATTAACTTCAGCACCTATAATCGTGGATTACCTAGATTGGTGACCTATTTGATCGATTAAAGCACAATTCTTTGAAATCCATAACTTCTAATTAAAATCCATATTTTTTGACTGAAAAGTATTCTGGAAAACAGTTTAAAATCCGTCGATGAGGTAAAAAGCTGAAAGTTAGTTGATATCATATTTCCAACCTGCCAAATCGATTGGAAGCAATTTCAAGACGTTTCGGAGTCTCCAAAATTTTTTTGAATTTTCCAGCGGTGAAGGAAAGCCCATAAAAATGGTCCATATGAACTTGAGCACCGACGATTTTCCTTGTTAGTACTTACTTTCACCTCAAAAAGAGAATAAATTCCCTTCCGATGTATTTTTGCCTTATTTTGAAATAACATTGCATTGAAAATTTAAGGAGATCTTTAGCAAGGTGAAACAGGTGAATCAATCGAAGGAGCTTCTCTCATTGCCCCCCTCCCAAAAAAAATCGATTTGCGGAACAACGAAAACTCATTTTTAACCCAACTCTCAATCTTGAAAAACGTGGTAACCACCATTCGAGCAGTTTAGATAAATACCTACAAATTTTTCAGATTTTGATTTTTTTAGGATCAAAATTAGACTTGAAACCGGTTTGGTAAACTATAAAATATCAGATTTTTTGGAGAGCTGGTACGTACAAAAATCCTTTGAAATCGTTTTCAAACATTCTATTTTTTAAGAAAATTGAAGAGAAGAAATCACTGCAGATGAAAAATTCTTCGATGTTTTCAAAAAATTGCCCAGAAATTGCGAGAGCACGAGGCAGCTCAAATTTCAGTGCTGAGAATTTTTTTACATGCTCTTTCAAAAATCGAAGTTTACCTATTTAAATGATATAATCATTTTTGGGCAATTGTATAAAAATTCCTAAAAAATTTCGAAAAGTAGTCAAATTTTTTTGGAACGTGTTTTCAAAAGTCGACCCAAAAATGATTGGAATGGCGTTCTTGGACCGAAACGGTAGTAAATACCTACGTTGATACATTTCCCATAAGAGGGGTTAACAAAAGTTGTCTGGTAGGCAGGCTACTTTTCAAATACTAATGCTGAGCGAAAAATTATTCGTAAAAAATTTAATGGTGTTTTATGTATTTCAGTCATTGACTTTTCGTTGAAATTCAAATTTGTAGTCCCTTCAGTTTTGAAATTGAGTAAAAAATTATCAAAATAGAATGGGAAATGTTTTGACAGGAATTTTTTTCGAAAAATACATTTTTCCTTCAATTTATTTGAAATACCTATAAACAGTAGTACATGTTCATCTAGCATATTTTCTAGGCTGCTGTGGTACTCGGTTACATCTGAATCGTACAACACTGTTCATCCATTCGCCAAACTCTCTGTACCAATATGTTATTTCGGTAGGTACATTATTTATGGCGGATTTCCAAACCATTCTGAAAAAAATAGTCAGAACTACCTACGTAAAATTTTTATTCTGAGAAAAAAATTATGATGTTTTTTACACATCGGCTACGTCATGTCGTTGGGACTGGAATGCAAATTTCAATCGTCATAGAACTACCTAGAACCTACCACTGAAACTATTTATATGGGTACGATCTGAAATTATTAATATCATTTCTGGCTGAATAACGAGAAAATTAGATTATATTCTGATATCTATAATGAATACTCTTTCCTGTTGACATTGTTGATGATTTTTTTTTTCCTGTCCATTTTTTTATGATGGAAAAAATGTTTTAAAGTAGATAAACGAGATATGCTGTATGAGATAGGTATCTACCAGTGGCGGTTTTCCAAGGGAAGTCAGGGAAGTCAGACTTCCTTAAATTTTTTCAAAACTTACAATTTTTCTCAACATTCATTTTTTGATGAAATGTGCCTAGAAAAAATTGGCAAATTAAATAAAATTCCACCCTAAAAATATAGTTCTATTTCTCTATTTTTATTTTCACAATGGTAAATGAGTGATTTCTAACAAATTGGTGAATTTGATGATTTTTTGTCTGGTTTTGGTTTTAAATTACAAATTTCATCTCAAAACAACAAAATATTAGGGGAATTGGTAAAATTTCAAGTTTTAAATACAACTTTTAAAAAAATTCGCCTCGCTCCGCTAGGGCTCATCAATTCTTTCGTTTTTCTACAAAAAAATTCCAAATTTTCAGTTTAATCTCAAAATCTAAGACTCTTTTTTTAGGATATCAACAAGTTTCATGTGTAATTCTAGCGATTTTATGAAAAAAAGACAAAAGGGTGATTTTTTGAATTTCTCTTCTGGCAATGCTGATTTTTTGACTTCCTCGGATTTTCCCATCCAAAACCGCCACTGGTATCTACTCGTATGTATTTACCTACTTCAGAGAAAACATTGGCTTCTTGATTTTTCTCGAATTCCTCGAAATTCACCTATCTACTTTTGAAGCAAAAAGAAATGAAAATAAAATGAAAAATCTAAGAAGCAGGGCAATTTTAATTCCGAGACGGCAGAATTTCGAAGAAAATATGCCTAATAGGTCAACTACAAGTTCGAATAATCCTCCTTACAGAATTTAGGTGAAAGAAATAAGAATTCTTGTGGAAAAAATAATGATTGCGTGGTATTTTTTTTTATTAACCACGAATGAGAATCTTATTGGCCGAATTTTTGTGAAAAAATAATGGTTTCCTATTAAATTTTTCTTGATACTGGGAACTTCCTAATTTTTTTGGGCATGTATTGGAAAAATAGTTAATTAGCACCAATTTACCGACTACCTATTATAAAATTTTAACCTTTTATCAACAAAAAAGATAAGTAGATAACTTTTTCTCAGTATCAAAACCGGATACGAATTTCTGGTATCAAGACTTTCATGGAAATTATTTAAATAATGGAAATTGGGAAATAAAATCAAAGAACATTTTCATGCGAGTAAGTGTTTTAAAAAAAAAATAATAATTCATGCTTGTGCTGAATATTACTGAAAGTAAAATCGTTTGTAATTTTCTCTCTCCATTTTGCCAATGTCCTGTATTTCAATCTAATTTTTCATAGAAAGTTCAAATAATTTCGTTAACCCTGAGAACGATTAAATTTCTAGAAAATCACAACATGCGAAATAGTCACTTGAAAATCAAACACGAGGAAACTGGTACTTATTTGTAAGGAACATTTCGAATTCTACGAATAAAAGGTTGGCTAAAGTCCTTTGACTGTAAGAAAAAACTGAATTTTTTTTTTCATCTTGCCGATAATCAATTGGGGCCACCTGTAGATAATTATGATTCAATGTTATTCTTGGGTCGAAATCTAGTATTTTCTTAAAATTAATTTTTTTTTATCATCCCACGATTCGGCAGTATTGACAAAAGTAATAGCCAATTCTTTATCAATATTTGTATTTTAATAATTAGATATGTAGGTGTCATCGTATGAGTATTTACGCACATGTTGGTGACTGGGTTTCCCAATGAGTCATACCTATTAACCATGAAAAATGCAAAAAAATACATTTCTCAAATTATTATCTAATTTAATCATCATATAGGTAGATACCTAATTTTAAAAAAATTTGTCAACATTCGAAAATGTATGCAAAAAAAAATTATGACTCGGTAATAATTTTTATTTGATGGGATCCAATATTTAATATTGCGGGAGCAACCAAACGTCGATGTTGTCGGTTTTTAGTCCTCCGAAGTGTAATTTTATTCTAAATATTTCGCGGAATAGTTTTACTGAATTGAGGCGAAAATGTTGAGAATTAAAGTGATTTTTATGATTTGCTCTGTGATTATTGAGGCGAGGAGATTTGGTGAGTGTATAAAATTATTTAGCGTCCATACCTGCATATTGATAATAAAACTGAGTTGATAATTACGAATAGGAGAAGATGTGAAATCTACTGAAGAGCTTGCACCTTATTTCACCACCCCCAATGTACCTCATAAAATGAATCTGAGGTTGAATGAACGACAAGACTTTTTCTGCGTCATCGAGGGTAAGTGCGCGATACATCATCGTGGTAGGTATACATATTTTCAATGGGTCCACTCAAGATAGTCCCTGCGGTTAGCATAAAAAAACGGGGGCATACTGCACTTTTTTAACACGGGTTTTCATTTCAGTATGACCCAAAAAAAATTTTTCGAGAAGTGGAGACGTGAAAATTTTCTTTTAGGAGTGGAGGGAGGGGGAGTTTTAGGGGAGGTTTTACCCCTATTTTTCAACATGAATGGGTTGCGGTAAATTTGGTGTCATTTTCATATATTTCGACCCTCCTGAACTCGAATCTGCGATTAGTTTTCCGATCTGAAGTGTAGAATTTGCACAATCGTATGAATTGTGTCACGAAAAGAGGCCAATTTTAAGTAGAAAGAGGTAAAATTGCAATTTTTTTCATCTTGAGACGACTGATGTGGTTCAAGTAAGGTTTGAAACGAGTTTTTTATATAATTCGAACCTTCTGAATTCGAATTTGTTATTGGTTTCCCCATAGGAAGTGAAGTAGTTCCTTGATTGTCGCTTTTTGGTAGTGAAAAAACAGCCAATTTTCGCTAAAATCAACTCGAATTCATTTCCCATCTTCTCAACCCAATACCTCGAACCAATCCTTGTATGAAACCATTTTTAGACATAATTCGAACCTCCTGAACACGATTTTTTGATCAATTTCCCGAATTGTTGGGAAAAATTAAAACTTGCCACTCGTCGTATTAAACCCGTGCAGATGCGTCAAATTTTCCAGGCGCTCTCGTGGAAAGTACGGCGTTCACGGGCCAATGGATTTTACACATAGAAAATATGAAAAAAACTCCACTTTCGTTAGAACTAAAGAAAGTTGCAGTGGCGATTTTGGTAGGGAAAATCTGAGGAAGTCAGAAAGTTAGAAGAAATCTGTACATTTTTCAAAATCTTTCTTATATAAATTTATCAAAAAACTACACAAAATTCAAATAGATTCACGTGTTTTATATTTTTATTACCTTTTGAAATTTCTTTTAATTAGGTACCTACTCATTGTGTTAAGAAGAAATTTTGAAAAACATGAAGTAGAAAACTTTTTTAAAAAATGCAGTCCTTATTTTTGAGTTGAATGAAATTTTAAAAAATATGGATTTGAAAAAAATTTGAAGAAATGTTGGAAAACTTTTATATACCAAAATGTTTTTCAACTGTAAATTTTTTTAAATAAAAATTTTCAACAAATTTTTCCAACTTTGATTTTGAAAAAATTCAAAGTCATATTTCTTGAAATTTCGTCTAATTCGAAAACTTTTTCCAATAATTTCAAAAAAATGTTCTTTTTTTAAAATTTCAACTTCATGTTTTTTAAAATTTTCTCTGACTAAATAATTGAAAGGAACTTTTAAAAACATGAAATTTAAATGAAGTGAGAAAAAATCAAAACTATAAAAAAGTTGAGAAAATTTAGGTTTGAAATAATTTTTTATTGTTGAAAAATTTTTAAATAGGATACGCAGTTATGAAAAAAATATGTAATTAAAGTGATTGAAAAAATTTGAGCTCAGAAATTAGAAAAAATAAATTTGGACTTGATAGATGGTTGAAATCCCATTTATGACAAAAATAATTAGGAGCTAGCCGAGCTACCTTGTTTTAGAATGGAAGTTATAATTTAATATACCTATTTTTCTGGACAGATTTCACCAAAAAATTGGTACTTGAAAAAATCTTTATCTTTTAAAAAATCTTTATCTTTGAAAAAATCAATGGCAGTCTGACTTCCCTAACTTCCCTTGGAAAATCGCCTCTGGAAAGTTGTAACTGATTAGTTGAGAATGTTCCAAACGGTAAGGTTCAAATTATATAAAAAACTGGTTTCAAACCTTACTTGAACCACATCACTCGTCTCAAGATGAAAAAAATCGCAATTTTACCTCTTTTTCCTTAAAATTGGCCTCTTTTCGTGACACAAATCATACGATTATGCGAATTCTACGCTTCAGATCGGAAAACTAATCGCAGATTCGAGTTCAGGAGGGTCGAATTATATGAAAATGACACCAAATTTACCCCAACCCCTTCATGTGAAAAAATAGGGGTAAAACCTCCCCTAAAACTCCCCCTCCCTCCACTCCTCAGGGAAAATTTTCACGTCTCCACTTCTCGAAAATTTTATTTTGGGTCATATTAAAATAAAAACCACATTTCAACCCATGTTCAAAAAGTGCAGTATGCCCGAGCTAATCGCAGGGACTAAGATCTTCGATGAACGGTTTAAATTTGAACGAGAATAAAATTTATTGGATCCAAATTTTAGTTGTCGATTTTTCGAATTAGTAACAATTTAAAAACTGTTGTTTTTCAATGACAAGAACGATTTGCATAATAGATCGTGGTTGATTTTTTAAAGTTCAGAAAACGCATCATTTTCGCCCCCTTTCGCCAACAACTAAATTAGGTATCGAAAAAAAAATCAGAAACATGGGTTGCGACCTATCAAAATAAGTTGAAATTTCACGAGCATCGCAAAAATATTGGTGAAAATGTAATTTGAGCATTTTTGAGCAATTTTGAGCCCAAAATCAGGTCAATTTTTAACTATTTTCAAAAAATTGACGTGTGACGTATGAAAATGGGGTAGAATTTCACCAAAAACTTAGAAATGTGGACAAACATTTTTTGAGCAATTTTTGATAATTTTGAGTAGGTTAGGCCAATTTTTGAGTTTTTTCAAATAATTGACATGTGACCTATGAAAGTGGGGCAAAACTTCGCCAAAAATTCAAATTATGTGACCAAAATTTTGCTTTGATTGATTTTTTGCTACCGGTCTACATCAAGAATCAGAAAATAAATTTATACCAACTTAGGTAAATTTTCTGAAATGTGACAAAATTTTTAATCTCCCTAGGTACTTACCAAGATTTATTTCAAAAAAATAACATTTACTCATTCATGATTTTATGTTTACTGGTCAGTGTTAATTTTCATATGTTCTGGATGAATTCGAAAATACCAAAAACAAAAACAAATCTTCCTGGAGAATTGAACAGAAACAGTGTAATATGGTTTTCGAAAGGTTCATATTTCATTGTAGTCTAATGTTTTCAGTTTTACTTTCAAAATATCAATTTTTGTTGAAATATTACGATTTTTAAAATTTTCAAAAATTCGCCCAAAATCAAAAAATCAACTAAGACAGATGAAATTCTGGTTACGAGAATTTAAAACATAAATTTTCGTTCAAATCTGAGCTGAACAACTGGATTGATTCCGATAACTAATCTAAGAATCATTCTAACTAACAAGTTTATTTTTTCATCTATAATAGGAAAACCTACTCCGAAATATACATGGATAAAAGACGGTGTTGATTTGAACAAACCACGCCGCCGGTGGAAAGTCGCACATTTGAAGCTCGAAGATGAGGGAAATTATACATGCCGAGCGTGTAACGAACTAGACTGCCTCAGTTATACCTTTCGAGTAACAGTAGAAGGTAAGATGTACAATGGACAAGTTGCACGAATTTTTTTTGGAAAAACATTAGGAAATTGAAAGTAGACATTAAAAGATGAAGATTAAAAAAGAAAAAATGAAAATTGGTCCAAGTTCTAATGGACCAATTTTCATTTTTTTTTTCTTTTTCAATCTTCTTCTTTTAATGTCAACTTTCGATTTTTCATAAGTTTTTTCCAAAAAAAATTGCATGCAACTTGTCCATTGCACATACTTGTTCAATTACCTATCAAATTATGCCATTGTGATATTATCGCCATGTGTAGAAATTTAATTTTTTATCCTGTACATCGAATAATATTTGAATAGGTGAAAAGTTAGAGTTCAAGAAAGGAATAGAAAGTGCTACAATGAGAATTGGAACTTCTCATACATTCAATTGTATGCATAATAAACCTAGTCAATATATTACTGTTGAATGGTATCCTCATACTGCGGAAGAACTCACGTTTGATTACAGACTTTCGGATGATGTGTATAAAGTGAGCATCTAAACAATAACGTTGATAATCGAAGCGAAGCAAATGAAATATATCTAAATTTATCGTGCTGCTTATCTTCAATTATTTGCCTAAATAATTAATTTCAATTCATTATTTTTCCAAAAAAATAGCTGAGATCAACTATTGATACAGAAACCTATACAATTCAAAAAGTTGCCCAGGAAGATGAAGGTTGGTATACATGTCGAGTTCATGATGGGCACGATTTCATCGTCAGCAAGGGGTATTTGCGTGTTGAGCCCGATGATGCCAACGATGATACATAATGTATTAATTCAATCGTAAAAGTGTTTATAGTAAAAATATGCGTTTTATGTGTAGGTATTGGTAATTTCTAATTTGGTAACCTTATTCATGAACTACCTGGAATTAATTTTATAATTTATGATTGAATTGTGAATTCCGAGTAAAGTTAGATAATGTTCTGTATCTATAAAAAAAATTTCCTATTTACATTGTCTGTAATTTTTTTCTTGTCTATTGTTTCTTTATTGTAAAAAAAAATTCGTAAAATAGCTCAACGAGATTATAATAGGTATCATATTCGGTATGCACTTACTTAAGAAAAAACATTGGCTTCTTAATTTTTTTCAAATTCCTCGAAATTCACTCATCTATTCATCTATTCTTAAACCAAAAAGAAATGAAAATTAAATAAAAAATCCAATGATTTTTGACTGAAAAATCATCAATTTTCTATGAAAATTAATAATTATTTCACTGATTTTCTAAAGCAAAAGTTCCTCAAAAACAGATTCAGAATTAGAGAGTCATTTATGTTATTTATTCAAGAAACTGCCCGAGCGAAGCGAGGGTGACATTTTTTTTAAATCATAAAATATCAAAAATAAATTGAAATTTTTCAAAATTCATTTCGGTTAGGTTTTTTTTTTATGAAAACCCGTAACCGAAACAAATTATAATGGTTAGCGGTTTGGGTTAGATATTTCAAAATTTCATTTTTTAGATTACGTTTTCGTTACGGTTTTCAAAAAATCTCCTGTTTTGGTTTCGGGTTACTGGTTACGGTTTTTGAATGTGAAAATACTGTGTACGTACGGGTTCAGGGTTACGGTTTCGGTTACGGTTAACACCCCTGAAATACACCCTCTACAAAGCTTATATACGAACTTTCCCGTTTCCGAGAATTTTTTTGGCTTTTGGCCCGTACTAAGTGGCGAAGCTAGGGTAAAATTGAATGTAAACTACTTGTTGATAAATCTATGCCACCGTAATCCAAAAAAAAGAATTAGAGGGGTGAAGGATGGACAACGATTTCCCATAATTAGGAACACTTTTTTGCTTAAGAGGGTGCTCTACGTTTTGCGGGAATTAATTCTGGCCTATCTGCAACTTACAAGTCGCAAACCTGAATTTTCGTTATTTTGGATTATAAAGTGTTAAAATGATGAAACAACGAACGAATATGATTTTAGAACGTAGAAAGAAGAAAATAAATAGTCAGGTCTCAATCATACATCCGTGCGTTATTCCTGTTAAAATTGATTTTATGATTGATTCTTGTTCTGGACACTAAAACAAAGAAATTAAGCCCGTATTCTCTTTATCTCCCCTCTCCTTTTCCCCAGGGTCCACCCCCAACATTTCAAACGCGTGTATCGCCTTATCTATGAATCGTAATAAAAAAATTTTCAAACAAAAGTTGTTCCTCAGCACCTAATGTACATTTTCATTTCTCATCAAAATCCATTTTGGAGCAACTCCTGTCCCCCAAATTTAGAAACAAAATATGTTTTTGAGAAAAACTCAAAATCACGTTTTCTTCATTTTAAACAAAAAGTTTCGGAGATACGACAAAATTTGTAATTTCAAAAAGTGTTCAGAATTGAATTTCCTTTCCAATAAGCACTATCACGACCATTTTCACCAACTTTTCCCGACAGAGTGGACCTCTCCCCCATTCCTCGTTTTTACAAAAGTTAGACCCACGAACAAAATTTGCTCCAAAATTAATTCCGATAGTAAATGAAATTATGCATTTGATATCGAAAAACAAAAATCGTTCAATTTTTTTTTCGTGGGTCCAACTTTTGAGATAAGAAGGAGGAGGAGAGATCCACCCTGTCGGGAAAAGTTGGCGAAAATTGTCGTGATCCAGCTCATTGGAAATAAAATTCAATTCTAAATACCTTTTGTAGTTACAAATTTATCCGTATCTCTGAAACTTTTCGCTTAAAATGAAGAAAATGTGATTTTGAAGTTTTCTGAAAACTGTTTTATTTTCAAATTTGGGAGGTAGGAGTTGCTCCAAAATGGATTTTGATAAGAAATGAAAATGTACATTAGGTGCTGAGGAACAACTTTTGTTTGAAAATTTTTTCATTACGAGCCATAGATAAGGCGATACACACGTTTGAAATGTTGGGGGTGGACCCTGAAGAAAGGGAGAGGGGAGAAAATGGCATACGGGCCTAATTTCTTTGTTTTAGTGTCCAGAACAAAAATCAATCATAAAATCAATTTTAACAGGAATTTCGCGCAGAAGCCTTTTTTTGTACGATTGAGACCTGACTAAAAAGCGTTTGGAAGTTTCAGTTGTCGTTATAATTATTTTTATTGAACTTGAAAGAAACGCAAGATTTGATGACGGTTTTTGCAAGATTTTTCGGGGACTAAATTTGATAAAATTTGGATATGTGGTGTAAAGTAACGTTTCTGATAGGCTGACAGAGCCCTTTTTCCATTTTTTTCAAAATTTTGGAAAATACATATTATTTCTATTCTAATTTTTTTTTTAGAAAATCAAAAAAAAGGCTCTGTCAACCTGTCAGGAATGCTTTTTTATATAACATTATAAAAATTTAAACAAATTGGATTCGGTAGTCTCAGAGAATTGTCATCCAATCTTACATTTCTTCTAAGTTCAATATAAAAATAATTATAATGACAATTGAAACTTCCACTTGCTTTTATTTTCTTCTTTCTACGTTCTAAAATCATATTCGTTCGTTGTTTCATCATTTTATCACTTTATACTCCAAAAAAACGAAAATTCGGGTTTGCGCCTTGTAAGTTGCAGATAGGCCAGAATTAATTCCCGCAAAACGTAGAGCACCCTCTTAAAAAATTCCTGAAGTTTCCAAATTTGAACTTGAATAGAAAGAACACAACATATAGTCCAAGAGCCGAACCTGCTGAAAAGTGGCCCAAAGAACTGAAAGCTGGGACCGGTCCCAAAAGTTAGTGTATGTACCCCTATTTCGAAAATAATCGGTCTGCCGATCCGCAGCTGCTGCTTTAAAGCTCAGCGAAAGCTCAAAAGTTCACAATTTTCATGAACTTTTGGCCGGAAACACTGATGGTCGAAATTGGTGTCAAATTAAAGGATTTTTTGCGCTGAATCCGAATATGTAGGTCTGCCGACCCTAAAGTGCTGCCCAAGGCTCGGCAGACTGGGTCAAAGGGGGAGAAAACTCGAAAAATACACGATTTTTTGATAAAATTAATATAAAAATCGCCTAATTGGCATTTAATAAGTTTAATAAGTGTTTTTAAGTATTACTCAAGAACAATCACGCCTTCCCAACTTTAAATTTTTACAAAATTTTCACGGTTGAGGGGGGTGGGGCGTAGGGGTTCATCAACAAACTCATGTATATAGGCATGCGATATATCAAAATGTATGTTTTCAAGGTCGTAGAACTCGATTATGGCAATGTTGTTCACGTTAGAGGTAAGAGAGTGCCACTGATTTTTGCGGATCACAAAAATAGTAGCTTGGGAAATGTATGTACTTGGAAAAACAAAATCTCACAAATTGCATTTTATACGTCTAATAAGTAAATAACGACTAACAAACAAGAAATATCCAAACTGTTTGTACGCGCGCCTATTGCGCGATTTTTTGTAAAATTTGGCCATTTTTTGGCTCAATAATTGCTCCATAAGCGTCATAATAGGTACTTACCTATCACTCTGAAAAAAATTAAATCGAAGTAACACCAAGTGTACCTAGGTATGTACATCCAATTTCTAAAAGAATTTTTTTTTGAAATATGTAATAAAATTCGATTTTTTTTGTACATGCTGCTGTTTACTTAATTCATAAAAAATTATAAATTAAATACCTAATTTACTTCACTATTTTTTGGGAACTTAAAAATGCTTGATTTTTTTCAACGTTAATCCTTTGTAACTCTTTCAATTTTGAATTTTATTAAAAAATGAATGGAACTTAATTTGTAGATTATGAAATTGCGAATGAAATAAGTTATCATCATATTTTGATTAGATCAAAAATTGAAGGAGTTGCGAAGCTCCAAACATTGAAAAGAATTATCTGAATTCAAAATCAAAACGCTCGTGCAACGCGCGCAGGTTACGAACTCAACCTTCCCCGTACTCTACCTCGCCACGTACCTCTATCTGCGCATGCGCAACAATAGTCAAACCAACTACGCGAAGCCACCTTGAAGCTGAATCTCGAGAGCTTCATCCTTCATCGCACCGCGAAATACGAAAATATTAGCGTTTTTTAAAATGGTTTTTGGATTTTCGCGAATGGTTTTGAATTCGGAATTTGACTTTTGATGAAAATATTTTTATTTCCTTTTTTCAAAATTCTGATGTAAGCTGAGCTCACAAGCTTACACGTTAGCTTCGCCACTGGTTATGAACCAGTTTCGAAATGCATTAATTTGAAATGCATTTTAAAATTGGTTCATAACTCGAAGATAATTGATTTAGAGTAAAAATGTCAAGAGAAAAAAATGTTTGCTTTATCAATCTCTTCTAATTTGGTTGTACGAAATTTTTGGTTTAAAATGTCAATGCACTTTAAAATGAAATAATAGCCTATCAAATTTTTCATTCCTAACAGCACGTAATTCTGTCATCGATCATTGAATTTTTTCCGAAGTTTTTTCATGTCCATGTCTTCATCTAAAAACAGTACGTTACAAATTTCAAAATTTTACCCCCCCCCCTCTCTAGAGTTACGACATGCGACATATCCATTCCATAATAAAGACTTCTTATTATTATGTTTTTCTTAATATTGGGAACGTCCTGATTTCGTGTTTTAATTAATCGATTTTATTGGGAAAATAATTAATAATCACCTATTTAACTACTATTGCAAAATTATTATCTTTTATCAACATAAAGGATAGGTACCTATCACATTCTCGTTATCAAACCTAGGTACCTACGTGTTTTTGCTGCCGAGGCTTTCTCGGAAATTGATTGAATAATGGGAATCAGAAAGCAAAATCGAAAAACACCTTCACGGGAGTACATTTTTAAAAAAAATGACTCATGCTTGTAAAGTACTTACTCGTTGAAAACATCCAATATCAAACGGTATTCCTGCTTTATTCCACGAATTTTGAACGGGTTGTTGGAAACGTGATCCCAACAGCGTTGGCTGATTTCCTCGAATTTAAATTCAACAAAGAAATTTAGTTATTGATGGAAAAGTCGAACGAATATTACTGAAAAGTAAAATCGTTTGTAATTTTCTCTCACCATTTCGCCAATGTCCTGTATTTCAATTAATTTTTCATTCAAAATTGAAATGATGGGTACCTGTCTGAGTTCATTGACCCTGAAAACGAATAAATTTTTAGCAAATCGCAACATTCTGAAATAGGACACTTGATAATTAAACACGTGGAGCCTGGTGATTGGGTTTTTTTGTTATTTTTAGGTAACACCTCGAATTCGACGAATGAAAGGTTGGGTAAAGTCCTTCGACTGCGGAGAAAAATTGGGGTTTTCATCTTGCCAATGTTCAAAAGATACCGCCTGTAGATTATTATGATTCAATGCTATTCTTAGCTCTAAATTTGAATATTTTTTTAAAATTGTTTTTTTTTTCATCGTTCCACAATTCGACAGTATTGATGAAAATAAAGGTCAATTTTTATTTATGTTTTTATCTCGATAATTAGATAACTTCGAGCGTACTTAGGTACGTAGGTGTTGGTAACCAAATAAAGCATGGCCTTCAACTTCGAAAAAAAAATGAAAAAAATAAATTTCTCATATCGTTATCTAATTAGAAAAACGTTCCCTGTGCTTTCTGCTATTATTTAGTGGTTTGAAATTAAAAATCTCGAGTTGCATCTCTCATATCTTACCCTTTCTCATTATCATCAGTGAGGTATCACAACATCTACTCTTTTTCTCGAGAAATACAATTTTTTTATTCTGAAATGAATGAGTCAGTGTAAAATTGCTATGCCTATTTTGGATGAAACCTAGTTTTTACTTCGAATTGGGTTCATCTGCGTTATCAGTCTGAGTTCTCGAAAAAATTGGCAAATAATAAACAAAAAACAGACCCGAAACAATTGTGACTACTGAAATAACGTATAAATGATTCTTAGCGTTACCATATACTGAATAGAAACTGTGCTTTTCCATTATCATTGAGATAGGTAACCAGCAAAGCAAAACCATTAGATTATAACGTTCTTAGAAAATGGTAATCAAGGTTGAAAAAACCTGATCTTGCTAAAACACAGACGCACCTATTTAACACATATGTGAGATTTGATGGAAGTGGAAATCGGTAGCTAGAGAACGTCACATAGGTACTTATAAGCAAAAAAAAAAAAAAACATTCAAAACGGTATGCAAACTGCGAAAAAAATGACGATTTCGTGATAATTTTAATCGAGAAAAAAAAATGATAATGAGATGAGATATTCAATGCTGCGAGAGCAACTAAACGTCGATGTTGTCGGTTTTTATTCCACCCAAGTGTAAGTGATTTTATTCTAAGAATTTCGCGGAATATTTTTATTAAATTGGGGGAAAATGTTGAGAGTTGTCGTGATCTTTGTGACCTGCCTTGCGATTATTGAGGCGAGGAGTTCAGGTGAGTTCATGAAATCATTGAGCCTCTATTTTCGCTTATCGATAATTAAATTAAGCTGGTAATTACGAATAGGTGAAGAAGTGAAATCTACTGAAGAACGTACACTCAATTTCACCACTCCCAATGTACCTAAAAAAATGAATCTGAAGTTGAATGATCGACAAGAATTTTTCTGCGTCATCGAGGGTAAGTGCTGAATAAATCATCGTGGTATACTTTCAATAGATCCACTCAAGATATTTGATGAACGGTTTGAATTTGAACGAAAATGAAATTTTGGGATCAAAAATTTCATTTGCCCATTTTTCGAATTCGTAACAATTTGAAAAATAAAATTTTTCAACGATGATGCGATAATTTGAAATAGGTACTCGACGTACTTATTCCGTCAACCAGTAATTCTAGTTTTTTTCTTGTGCTTTTCTGGTAAATTTTGAAGAATTGCAATTTAATTTTTGCAATTTCTGGAGAGATTTTAATAAACTGGGTAAATTGAGTTCTCGCTGCGTTAAAGCCTCTTGAACAGCCTGAGTGGATAAATATGAGGAATAATTACCTACCTTTACAGTATGACAGAAATTTTGTCAACTTGAAACACTTTTCAATATCTCAGAACTGAAAAGAGATATCAAGAAGGTTCAAATGGCAGTGTATTTCTGGCAACGAGGACATTGCACATCGATAATCAAACTTTCAGTCTTACCTATAGGGTATCCACAAATTGAGAAACCGGTTTAGGTCAAAAAATTGGGGTTCGGGTTCTTTATTGAAATAAATTCTACACACTGACGCGATTAAAATGAGGTATATTTTTTGAAACCGGTCCAGCAGTTTGAACCAGTTGTCAATAATATCCGAAAATGTGGAGGTATGAAAAAAAGTTTGAAACAAAAATTGTAGAGAATTAAAATAACAATAATTTTTTGTTCTATAACTTTTTTTCGATCTTGCAATGGAAAGAAGTTGTCGAACAAAATGTTTGAGTATAATTTTCTCTTTTTCAAACCACAACTCCTCTCCATTACAAGATGCAACAAAAAATTACTGAATGTAAAATGTTCAGTTTTTAATTCTCTTCAAATTTTATCCCACACTGTTTTCGATACCTTCACTTTTTTGAAAACGGTGCAAGAAGTTTCTTGGGTGTTTTTTTTTCAAGTCGATAACCAGTTATCAAAAAGTGTGCAATAAAAGTTATAGAGAATTAAAAACTGAACATTTCACGTTCTGTAATTTATGATTTTCCTGTACCACGTGCTCGATTAATTTTGGCACCCCTCCAGTTTGCAGGCAAACAGCAATCCAGTTTTTTTCTCAATTTAATCGTTACAATGTTGCACATTTAATTTATTTCAATTTACAATGGTATTCTGTATCGAAATAAATTAAATGTGCATTATTGTAACGATTAAATTGAGAAAAAAAACTAGATTGCTGTTTGTCTACAAATTGGAGGGGTATCAGAATTATTCGAGCATTCCCCATTGAATCAGGGAGATCACCGAAACTTTGTACAATTCATCTTGAGTACCTAACTAACTTTAATATTCGAGCACTTGGGTAAATAGTTTTAAAAATTTTTGAAATATGCTCTGATTTGGGTTTGGCAAGTCACCATCAGAATATTAAAATTTGCTTTATTTTTTAAATATTTTTGCTTTTGAAAAAACTGATCGAGAGACATTATAAAACTTAATTAATCTTATAAATGACATCATGACGAAAACTCTCTCTTTTGATTGTATGATGTCGTTATTATGAAAATTTAAAGTTGTGATTACGTATGTTTTTTGACAAATTTTGGCCTCCAACTGGTCTTTTTTCTGGTATTCATTCACCCAAAAAATCTGCGTATCCTGGTTTAGAAAAATCAGTAATATTTTCATCGAAAAAAAGCTCTCTGCATTTTCAAATAAATGTTTTTTTTCAGTCCATAACATTTAAGAAAAAATTATCAATCATGTAATGTGAGGAAATCTGCTTGCTAAAATGTACGTAGGTAATTCGTTTTTTCATACCAACGTGGATAGAAATGTTGCCTATCGGCGAGGAAGGCAGGGGAAAGAGAAGTCGAAACTTTTCGCAACATCAAAAATCAGGAAATGAGGTAAATTTTCTAAACTCATCTGATAAAATGGTCAACTTTCTTAGGTAAGTACTTGGATTTTTTTCATTTAAGAAACTAATTCATTTATGATTTGATATTTACTGGTCACATTTTAGTTAGAAAATTGCGATTTTTAAAATTTTCAAAAATTCGCCAAAAACCAAAAAGTCAACTTAGGTAGGTGAAATTCTGGTTAGGAGAATTTTAAAACATGAATTTTCGTTCAAATCTGAGCTGAACATCTGGATTGATTACGTTAATTAATCTAAGAATCATTCTAAGAAATTAATTTTTTCATCCCTGATAGGAAACCCTACTCCGAATTATACATGGATAAAAGATGGTGTTGATTTGAACAAAAAACGCAGGTGGAAAGTCGCACATTTGAAACTTGAAGATGAGGGGAATTATACATGCCGGGCGTGTAACGAACTAGGCTGTCTCCGTTATACCTTCCAAGTGCAAATAGAAAGTAAGATGTACAATTGTACAATTGCACTTATTTGTGTAATTATCTATTAAATTATGTCATTGTGATATGATTTCCATATTAGGGTAGGCCCAAAAACCAAAAATTTTGATTCTTGAGGAGTTATCCCCGGCAAAAGTTGTTAGCTGGATAGACCAGAAAAATAAAATAAAAAGTTTCAAAATCGATTCATATCTTCCGATCACACAAGAGTCTTCAACCCAAATAAAAAATAAATTATTAAAAAAAAAAAAAGTATTCAAAAATTATAAAAAATTCAACATTTTCATAAAGGAATTATAAAAAATTTCAAAAAAAAATCAAAATTCATTAAAATCAATTTTAGAGCTTATTTAGGGCCTATTTAAAGCAAAAAACAAAAATCCATGTTTTACCTATAGTTTTTTTTAATTTCTCATACTTTTTCACCTCTGAAAAAAAGTTTTAAAAAATTATAAAACACTGATTTTTTCAAAAAAATGTGCTCTTTGGTCTAGATAATCACTACAAAACCTCTAAAATTAATTTCAGTCAATTTTAAATTTTTTCAAAATTTTCAAAATTTTGAATTTTTGGCCATTTTTGAAGAATTAAAGCTTCTTGTGCGATCGGGAGATATGAATCGATTTTGAAAATTGTTATTTCGTTTTTCTAGTCTATCAAGCCAACAGCTTTTGCGGGGGTAACATTTCAAAAATCAAAATTTTTGGTTTTTCGGCTCACCCTATTCCATATGTAGAAATTTAATTTTTTATCCTGTACATCGAATAATATTTCAATAGGTGAAAAGTTAGAGTTCAAGAAAAGCATAGAAAGCGCTAAGGTGAAAATTGGAAGTTCCCATATATTTTATTGTATGCATAATAAACCTAGTCAAGTCATTACTGTTGAATGGTATCCCCATACAGCGAAAGAAGTTACGTTTGATGGTCAATCTTCGGATGAATTGTATAACGTAAGCATCTCAACAATCGGGCAGCTTACCTCAAATTATTTGAGTTAATAATTTTGATTTATCATTTCTCCAAAAAAAATAGCAGAGATCAACTGTTGATACAGAAACCTATACAATTCAAAAAGTTACCCAGGAAGATGAAGGTTGGTATACATGTCGAGTTCATGATGGCGAAAATTCCATCGCCAGCAAAGGGTATTTGCGTGTTGAGCCCAACTATGCCAACGGTGAGTTGCATTGATTCAATTGAGAATATTTTTCAACAGATTGCATTAGGCGTTTATTTATTGATATTGGTAATTTCTAATTTGGTATTTGTAGAAGCTACAGATCCGGATTATGCCTTTATGACGTCAACAAGTCTTTTAGCAGCACTTTTCTTAGCTTGTGTTTTCCTTTTCTGTTACCATAAGTTCAGAAAGTAAGCTATTTCATGAAATTTTTATAAAAGTTTTTTTTTACGAAATAATCAAAGGCTAATCTTATTATTATTTTCTAATTTGTAGGAAGGCTCCGAATCTATTCGATATGACTAACATGCGAAGTTATATACGAAAAATTATCATCAATGAGAGGCCCGATTCTGAGGAGGTGAGTCATTGCATATTTTTATTTCGAATAATTTCTGGAAACATGCTGTATTATATAAGTAGGTCTAGGTAACTATTGGTATGTAGGTACTAGGTAGGTACCTAAATGAAGTAATCACATAAGAACTAATTTATAACGGACGTGTTTTATCTGAATAATATGTCGATGACAGCAACGGACTTCTATTTGTATAAAATTTGTACATAAATCACGTCCTATGTGTTAATTGGAGGAAGGAGAAAAGGGAGCATTGACGTATTTCCCTCATGAACCATCTGATGATTACTCAACTGAAGTGAAAAACAAATACTGAAAGAAAAATGTAACTGTTTTAATTTTAAATTTTTATCAAGATTTTCGATTACCTGTTTATGGTTTGATAACCTAAGCACGTGGCAGAATTTCGGTTTGAACCTTTGGAAAAAACGTGCTGTAAAAAAAAAATATTTTAATGATTCATACTGAATTATCTGTGGAAAACCAAAAAGCTCAACAGATGATCGAAAAATAATACGAAAAAATAGGGATGATCGTTTTGCGATTTTTTTTTGAGAGTTGAAAAGGGATTGGTAGAAAATTTAATAGGTATGAATATGGAAGCGACCTGGTAAAAATTTCACTTCCTGCCTCCATGCTTATTGCTTACCTCTCCCACATCGCTTTAGAATCCGTGCTAAAAAATTATAAAATTAAATTTTCCCCAGTAATGCTTACCATTGGTAGGTATATGTTTTTCACCTTTTTCTCTGATGGTTCCCTAGAAAATTATGAATTTTGTGTACATTCGGCTCAAATTTTCCATCGTACCTACTTTTCAACACCAAAGGTACCTGCATATTTGAACTAAATTTGTTGTTGAATCTAAGTCTGGTACAAATTTTAGGAATATTCAATGTCCCTAAATCTCCTTCTAAGGTCATTTTGATTTCAACTCCAAATCAGGACTTTCCTACACTGTCCAACGTAGTACCAAAATCCATGTTTAATGTTCTTTCGGATCTGAATAACTTCAGAAATGGATTTCGATGGTTGGAAAATACTCAGCTATGAGTCTCTGACAATGGGGGTATTCCAATTTCCAACTTGGAGTAAAATTTTAAGCCTAAATAACAATGAATCGTATAAAAACATTATTTATTTGAGTTTTCTAAAAATTGAGAAATTTTTCAAAAGTTAGACGATTTTCAATAAATTACATACAACATTTTTCAAAATTTTGACGATTTGCCTAAAATTGGGCGATCCTCTAAATAGTCAGGTCTCAATCGTACATTCGCGCGCTATTCCTGTTAAAATTGATTTCACGATTGATTCTTATTCTGGAATTTAAAACAAAGAAATTAAGCCTACATATGCCCTTTTTTACCCCTATCCCTTTCCCCAGGGTCCACCCCCAACATTTCAAACGTGTGTATCGCCTTATCTATGGCTTGCATTGAAAACATTTTCAAACAAAAGTTGTTCCTCAGCGCCTAATGTACAATTTCATTTCCCATCAAAATTCATTTTGGAGCAACTCCTGCCCCCCAAATTTGGAAAAAAAATGTTTTTGAGAAAACTTCAAAATCACGTTTTCTTCATTTCAAACGAATAGTTTCGGAGATACGAAAAAATTTGTAATCACAAAAAGTATTCAGAATTGAACTTCCTTTCCAATGAGGTCTATGAGGACCATTTTCACCAACTTTTCCCGACAGAGTGGACCTCTCCCCCTTCCTCGTTTTCACCAAAGTTGAACCCACGAACAAAATTCGCTCCAAAATGAATTCCGATAATATATGAAATTATGCATTAGATATCGAAGAACAAAAATCGTTGATTTTTTTTCGTGGGTCCAACTTTTGTGGTAAGGGGGATTGGGAGAGATCCACCCTGTCGGGAAAAGTTGGTGAAAATGGTCGTCATAAAGCTCATTGGAAAGGAAAAGCAATTCTGAATACTTTTTGTGGTAACAAATTTTGCCGTATCTCTGAAACTTTTCGCCTAAAATGAAGAGAACGTGATTTTGAAGTTATCTGAAAACTGTTTTATTTTCAAATTCGGGCGGCAGGAGTTGCTCCAAAACGGATTTTGATGAGAAATGAAAATGTACATTAGGTGCCAAGGAACAACTTTTGTTTGAAAATTTTTTCATTACAACCCATAAATAAGGCAATACACGCGTTTGAAATGTTGGGGGTGGACCCTGGGGAAAGGGAGAGAGGCGAAAAAGGGCATACGGGCTTAATTTCTTTGTTTTAGTGTCCAGAACAAGAATCAATCATAAAATCAATTTTAACAGGAATTTCGAGCGGAAGTCTTTTTTTGTACGATTGAGACCTGACTAAAAAGTTAAAAAATTTAATAGGTAAAGCTTGAAAATTTTCACAAAACTTGGAAAATTTCCAACAAGAGAAGTACCCCAACTCGGAAGTAAATTTTTCAGCCTGAAAAAAATAAATCAAAAGTAAATCATAAGAGAACCCCATATCCAAAATTTCAGGTAGTGAAATTCATTTCTCGAATTTTGGAGAATTTTTAAAATTTCAAAATTACCTTAACACCCTGCAAAGTATGAAAATTTGATCTAATCAACGAAAAAGGCTGATATTTGGTATATACCCTATTTTCGACCTGCCAAATCGATTGGAGACAGTTTCGAGACATTTCGGAGCTATCAGAAAATTTTGGAATTTTCCAGCGCTAGAGAAAATCCCATAAAAATGGTTCGTATGAACTTCAGCGCCTATAATCGCGGATTACCCATATTGATGACTATAAACGTACCGAAGGTGGGCTCAGAAGGCTCGAGCCGCCCCTCCCAAGCTCGGACAGGAGATTTTTTTATTGCAAAATTGTAAAAAAAAACGTTAATTTTTTGCGCCTGAAACAATATGATTTTTCAAAGGTTTTATTTGAAGTGTTTAGGTGAGAAACAGCACCTTTTTAAAGGGTGGCCAAGCTTCCCAGCAGATGGCACTATCCGAAAAACTTTGAGGTCTCCATGTTCTATTCCCATTTGGGTTTTCTGGATACCTATGTTTTTTTTATCCACCTTGCTGTAGGTATATTTATTGAAAGCATTTTTTTGAATCTTAAATTATAATCCATCATGTTTGGTATTTAAATTTCAGAAATTTGAAGTGTTGATCGAACGTCGCCTGACACATTTTAACATTTACGACCAGGAATCAGGAAATGCGTATGAAATGCGAAATTACGAAATACCGAGCGACGAAAATTGGGATTTCCCCAGAGAATGCTTAAAATTGGTAGAAAAAATTGGCGAAGGAGCTTTTGGCATAGTGTACCGAGCAGAAGCCGAAGGAATCTTGGAACCCAATACTACCACTAAGGTCGCTGTCAAGATGCTCAAAGGTTTGTCTCTTTATTCCAGATTCTCATTCGTATCAACTGGGATATCCCACGTGATTTTCTTCTCTCTATGCATACATTTTATGCCTTCAGATAACCTTAGCGACGACGACGGACTGGTAGATTTGGTATCCGAAATGCAGATGATGAAGTTGATCGGCGAACACAAGAATATCATCAATTTACTGGGGCACTGTGTGGATGATGGTCCATTGTGGGTTTTGATGGAATACGCGACCCTTGGAAATTTACAAAAATTCCTCAAAACTCATCAACATTCGGAGAACAGCAATTCCAACGATTATACCATTATGGGCAATCAATTGCAAGAACCGACGTTACTCGGGTTCGCTCGACAGATTGCCAATGCGATGAACTTTCTGGCTTCTAAAAATGTAATTTCAGTTTTCTAAGTGATGTTTTTTTTTTTTGATACGATCAAATTACGGGAAATGATAAAGTGTGATAATATTTTTACAGTGCATACATCGAGATTTAGCTGCTCGAAATGTGCTCGTGACTGAAGGATATGTGATGAAAGTGGCTGATTTCGGGTTGACCAGATATACCCGCGATAAAGGTTACTATCGTACTAACAGAGATAAAGTTCCGTACAAATGGATGGCACCCGAGTCTCTTTACCATCAGCATTATACGTCACAATCGGATGTGTAAGTGCCAAGTGATTATTTTTATTTATTTTTTTCATTTCAGTTCAAAATGATTTTTAATATTGAAAATATTTTACCCTCTGCTCCCTTGCAACGGAAATTTTAAAAGGAAATTGCAAAACGGTTGTGACTTTGAGGTAGGGAAAGTCTAGCTGGGGTTGAGTCAAAAAAAGAAATCCATATTCGGACTCAGTGACCTAAGAAACATAAGCGATGGCAGACTACATGATATTTTCATGAACAGATAATTCAAAGAGTGTAGCCGGGTTTTAGGTGAATTTGGCCTCATTCCGATTTTCTATCTAACCCCTCAGATTGTGTACCTTGATGTAAAAAAAATTTAGAAATTTTTTTGACCCCCACCTCCTCCTATTCGAAGTTATGACCATTTTATTGCATTATTTTAAAGAATTTTTAATTTTAATGGAAGTGAAGGAATTTTTTTGTCCTTCGGCACAAAGTTACATCTCGTAGAGATGTATATACGATCATTTTTTCAAAAATTTTGGTGCACTCCTTCACGTTGTTTCTGCTATTTGAAGTTTTCAATCGTAAAAAACACCATATAAGCGATGAGCGACCATTTTTTGAGCATATTTTTCAAATTTTGAGTGTTTTGTATGGAAAGAAACGACTAAACGAAGAAACTAACGTCGGATTCGTGTTTAGCGGGTCAAAATACCCCGATAAACACCCTTTTCGCGATCGTTTTATTTAAAGACTCGATATTTGCTATTTTTGTCATAAAAAATCAGTGAAAAAGGTGAATTTTGAAACTTTAAGCAAAACGATCGCGAAAAGGGGGTTTATCGGGGTATTTTGACCCGCTAAACACAAATCCGACGTTAGTTTCTATATTTGGCGATTTTTTCCGTATAAAACACTCAAAATTTGAAAAATCTGCTAAAAAAAAAAACATTTTTGTACAGTTTTTTTGCGATTTTTGGGCCTTCAAAAGTGAATAAGTGACGTGAATTTACATTAAAAGGCACGTTTATGGGATTTTTTCTAAAAATGGCCGCTCTTCGCTTATATGGTGTTTTTTACGATTGAAAACTTCAAATAGCCGAAACAACGTGAAGGAGTGCACGAAATTTGTTGAAAAAATGATCGTATATACAATTCTACGAGATGTAACTTTGTACCAAAAAATAAAAAATTTCCTTCACTTCGATTAAAATTAAAAATTCTTGAAAATAAGGCAATAAAATAGCCATAACTTCGAATGGGAGGGGGTTGGGGGGTCAAAAATTATTCTAATTTTTTTTTACATCAAGGTACACAATCTGAGGGATTAGATCGAAAATCGGAGCGGGGGCTAAATTCACCTAAAACCCGGCTAACCCTTTAGCCTCATTCCATGCCAATTCGAGCAGGTTTTGACCTTGGGTCTTCCGATTGCGCTCAACCCCTAGCCCTCCCAATTTTGAGATACCCTTGCAAAAAAGTGAAAATATCGTGCAGCATAACGATTTCTACTAATTTGAGGGTACTGAGCTCGATTATCAACTTACTTTTCCGATCTGTCTCCCCCATGCCATATTATGACCTCCAACCTGTCCTACTTTTTGTGGATTAAAGTTTCATCCTTATTTTGAAAAAATGCCATCATTTCCAGTCTTTTGATGAATTAGGGGTCATCGTAGAGCATGGGGGTGGCAGATCGGAAAAGTAAGTTGATAATCGAGCTCAGCACCCTCAAATTAGTAGAAATCGATATGCCGCCAGAGGCGTGACGAAGCAATATTTCTGGGGGGGTGAAGCTCAAATTTTCCCAACTATTTTTCCTACTTCCCAAAAAAAAATTCCCAACTAGGTAATTTTTATCGTGGCTGCCCAGGTGTTGTGAAAAAAAAAAACAAATAAACACACTTGACAAAATTTCAAATTTCAACTAGAATGCAGCCTTGAGAGGCAGTGATATGGACAGAGACGAAACTTAGGCAAAAGTCTGAAGGGGTGAAAATAAAAGATTTGCTAGTTACATTTTCAAAAAAAGGGAACTTTTCATAAATTGCACGCAAGCCATTGCAATTTTTACCTTGTTTCAGTAAATAAAAAAAATCTAGGTTAGACTTGGTAACATATGTATTGATAATTATTTTGTTAAGATTTATACAGATTTAATAATGTGTTGAGCCCGAGCGAAGCGAGGGTAAATTTTTTTAGCGAAAATAGACTTTCAAAAATTGAAAATTCAACACACTTCTCTCATTGAGATTTTCCAAAATGTGACCAATACTTTCGAATTCTTCTCTATTCCTGCTTTCTATTTTCAACATCGTGGTCACTGACATCACAACAAATAGAAAACCAATTTGCAAGATATGGAACGTAATATTTAACCCGAGCGAAGCGAGGGCAATTATTTTTTTTGAAAAATGTATGATAAAATAAGCAAAAGAACCACTATTCTGAATTCCTTCTTGAAGATTTTTGAAAAGCGTGTCTTGAAAAAAAACAAAGGGGTTCAATAGTGATCATTTGGCGAAAAAGGGTGGCTTTAGTGACTAAGCGTGAAAATAGGGGACAACCATTTAAAAGCTGATTTCTGTCTGAGGCCTGTAAAACCAATAATAAATGAGAAGGAAATTTTTTTTCTCCTTCAAAAAGTATTCAATATTGTCTGAGATAGAAGATGAGAGTGTTCATATCATTGTAAGTAGCGAGGGCGAAAATTTTTGAAGAAAAAGTATATACAAAAGCTGAAATTTTTTCATTTTTCAAATTAATAGGTGAAGTCCTCAACTCATACTTCTTAAGTAATCACATTGGTTTGCTTAGGTGTTGGTATATGCCCGAGCGAAGCGAGGGCTAAAATTTGAAAAGTTAGTGATTTTTAAAACAAAAATAATTATTTTTTCAATAGATTATTCTTTGAAAAATTTCTATTACTTCCATATAAAAAATTTGTGATTTTAAATGTTTTTTTAAACGAAATTTTAGCTATTTTACACAATTTGCAATCAACTTTTTCGATATTCTTAAGTTTTTTCAACGTTCCCAAGTACAACTTTTCAAAAACTTGGGAATTTTAACTTTTTTGAATCTAAACTTGAGAGAATTGGAATAAGTTGGGAAAAAGTTGGGAATCCCAACTTCACACAATTTTCCAAGTCCAAATTAGGGATTGTGATATTCTCAATTTTTTCAGCTTTCCCAAATCCAAACTTCAAAAAAGTTGGGAAAATTTGGAAAAAAGTTGAAAATCTCAATTGTACCCAGTTTTCCTAAAATTTGATTTGGATTGTGATTTTCTTAAATTTTTTCGACTTTCCAAAATTCAAACTGCGGAAAAGTTGGGACAAGTCCCCACTTTTCCCAATTTTCCCACTTTTTCCTGATTTTCCCAACTTTTCTCAACTTTGGAATCGTCTGGGGGGGTTACGCACCCCCCCACACCCCCCCGTTAGTCACGCCTCTGTATGCCGCACAATATTTTCATTTTTTTGCAAAGGTTTTTCAAAATTGGGAAAGTTGGGGAGCAATAAGGGGTCTAATCCAAAAAATAAGCAAATATACGAACTCAGGGGCCCCCAAAAACCTAACAAACGACATGTCACACGTTATTTTCCAATTTTTGGAATTTTGACCTTATTAAAGGGGTTGAAAGGGGGTTCAGTGGGGTCAGATGAAAAAAATGAGCACATATTCGAACTCAGCGTCTTCAAATCAGTAGAAATCGATGTGCTACTCTATTTTTGCAATTTTTTTGATTTTGACCAAAATTGAGGATCCATGTGCCTCTAGAGGTGTTGAGATCTCATCTTGAAAAATAATTAGTTGAAAAATACATGAAAAGTTTTCCTTACAGTAATTTTTTCAGATTTTTAAATGATAGCGCTTTGCTTTTGTAATTATCATGAAAGTTGAGCTTTCATCGTGATAACTCAGCTTTGAGCTTTTCGAAATGTGATTACCAATTTTAAATCTCCTTTCAATTTTCTACAAAACTGCCCCAACAGATTCATTTTTGACTAAACCAATCTCGAGATACGAGGCTTCAAAGTTGAGTCGTTTTGCAAAAAATCCCAATTGTACGAAAATTAAGAGAGCCACCCTCTTCCCCTCGAAGGATTAGGATCGAAATGACAGTGATTCCTTCATTACACCATCGAGGGGAACCGGTAAAAATTTTTGAACACAATCGGAAGACCCAAGGTCAAAATCTGCTCGAATTGACATGGAATGAGCCTTTAGTGATGAAGAGGGATTGAGAGGCCCCAATTTTTGAGCTCAGTGTTTTTCAATAATAAAATTAATTTTTTCGTCTATCTTTACAGATGGTCTTTCGGTATCGTTTTATGGGAAATTATGACGATGGGTGCTGCGCCATATGGTACAATGACTAATGCACAAGTTTATGATGAGGTGAAGACTGGGTTGCGTTTGAATAAACCAGAAGTGTGTTCGATGAAAACGTAAAAACTGATTGTAGAATATTTTTACATAGGTATTTTTATTTCCAGTATGTATGATTTATTTACACGAGAATTTTATCTCTGCAGTTATTGCCTGATGCAAGAATGCTGGCGTTACGAAGCACAAAACCGACCTAATTTTTCGAATATACTGGAATTATTGGACTACATAATCACAGATTTTGAGGAGGTATGCATAGCCACAGAATAAATAAATTTTTGTTTTCGTCGTTCCTTTCTATAGCTACAATTTTCACTTGTTCAGGCACGTACGGAATCAACACTGTCGGTGAGTGATTTTGTAGACCTTGAGGATTTCTCGTATAATGAAGAAAATTTTGGGATTGATTCAACGTTATACGATGCTCCCCTTGTAGTCGTACATTGAAAACAAGACAATATGAAAATTCGTTTCTTCATCGAAAATAATTATTAGTTTTTTTTTAAAATTAATTTTGATTTAAAATATTTTCAATCATTAAATTAGGTAAAAAAAATTTTAAATAATCTATTTTTGATTGATTTTTTTTTTAAGTTTCAATTTTGATTCAGAATATTTTGAATAAGTAACTTCAATTTTGGAAAGAATTCTCTTAATTGAAAATTTTTCAAAATTTTGATCATTATGGCCAATTTTTCAAACCCCAAAAATATGTTCCTTTTAAATTTTAGATTTTATTTTTAAGAGTTGATTTCTAGTCATTTGATGTTGTAAATTTTGATGTAAATGTCGATACATCGAAATCGGTCACTTTTCGGCCGACAGCATCGATATAATTGTTGATGGTTTGTCAAGGCAATTATCTCCACTAACACCAACAAATACATCTACACATGTTAGTAAACGAGAGACAAACATTATCTGTCAGAGCCACCGAGAATGAGTGCGGGCCCGAGTGCAAAAATTTTTAAACCCAATTTTTCAGCAATAAAAAATTTCAACAGCCCCCCCCCCCATCCCTGCTGCATTCAAAATATCAGAAATCGTACGTAATTATTATAGTTTTAAAAAAAATTTTGATTTAAAATATTTTCAAAATTTTTAATCATCACATAAATTAGACGAAAATTTTTAAAAATAATCAATTTTTGATTGAATTTTTTTTAAGTTTCAATTTTGATTCAGAATATTTTGAACAACATTAATTTTGGAAAGAATTCTCTTACTTTTTCATCATTATGACTGGAATATTGAAAATTTTTCAAAATTTTGATCATTATGGCCAATTTTTCAAACCCCAAAAATATGTTCCTTTTTAATTTTAGATTTAATTTTTTATGAGTTGATTTCTAATCACTTGATGTTGTAAATATTTTTTTACGGTGTTTATTTTTTAGAAAGCTGTGCTTTCCCGTGTAAATATACATTGTCTGTGCTATTATTTTGTACTTTTTCATGTGTGTTTCTTGGGAGAGGCAGAGATGGGTTAGGAGCTTTGTGTGTGATGGGCAATTTGAACCGTTGATTTGTCCCAAGAATGGGTCCTCAAATTTGATCAAAATTCAAAAAAATGGAAAAAATGAAGTAACACGATCGATTTTTACTAATTCGAAGGCGTTGAGTTCGAATCTGTGCTCAGTTTATTCATCTGATCTCTCTGAACCCCCATATCGGGCCCCTTGATAAACTAACAATTCAAAAAAAATGAAAATAACGTGTGACGTGTCGTTTGTAAGGTTTTTGAGAACACTGAGATCCAGAGGCGTCGTCAAGGGGGAGAGGGGGCGAAAAAAAATCTGGTCCCACTTGCCCCTCAAAAACTTTATAAATTTACATTACACTTACATCAGATAGGATTTTCAAAGCATTAAAACGTGAAAAAATGTCTTTTTAGGGCATTAAAAATCCAATTTTTTCAAAGCTTCGCCCTCGCTTCGCTCGGGCATGAACAAAATTGTAATTCTATGATCTATTTGAGACGAAAGGACAGAAAAAGGCTCCCTTTTCACCCCCTCCCCATTTTTAGCAGGTGAAAAAAGTCAGTCCCCACTCCCCCTCCCCCACCATCTCTTCCATTTCGAAAAAGCAAAAAAAGTTGTCCAACACACGGCCCCTTTTGTGCCCCCCCCCCCCAATTTTCGATTCTGAGGACGCCATGCCACTGCTGAGATCGCATATTTGTTTTGTTTATTTTCTGAATTCGATCCTTTAGTTCCTCCCTCCCATTTAAAAAAAAACACCAATTTTTTAACTTTTTGGTAATCTGGGAGTCAGCGTTGGATACGGGGTAGGTGGATCGAGAAAGTAAGTTGATAATTGAGCTCAGCAACCTCGAATTAGTAGAAATCGAAATGTCACACGTTATTTTTCATTTTGTTGAATTTTGATCTTATGAAAGGGGCTGATATGGGAGTTGAGGGGGGTAAGTTGAAGAGCTGATCTCATATTCAAACTCAGCTTCTTTAAATTAGTAGAGATTAATGTGTTACTTTACTTTTTCCATTTCTTTGAATTTTGACGAATATTGAGGACCCCTGTTCTCCCTAGGAGTGTTGAGATTCCATCTTGGAAAGTAATCGGTTGAAAGACTCATAAAAAGTTCTCCTCGCTCTGATTTTTTCAGATTTTTAAATGGTAGCTTTCATAATTTGTAATTATCATGAAAGTTGAGCTTTCATCACAAAAGTTCAACTTTGAACTTTTCAAAATGTGATAATCTCGAGATATGAGCCTTCAAATTTGAGCCGTTTCGCAAAAAATCCAAATCGTAAAAAAATTACGAGGGTCAACCCCCTTCCCCCTCCCCTCCCCCGCATCCCTGAAGTATTAGGATCAAAATGACGGCGATTCCTTCATTGCACCATGGAGAGGAACCCGTAAAAATTTTTGAGCAAAATCAGAAGACCTAAGGAGCCTTACAGAATTTCGTTATTTGTTTCAAATTTTTACCCCCCCCCCCCCCCCCCCCCCGAGATAAGACAAATCCATGTCAAAAAAAAACTGAAACTATGGCGACTTCACCTCCAAAGCAAGCACATTAGATTGAAATGTTCTTAAAGAATGGTGATCAAGGTTGAACAAACCTGATCTCGCTGAAACACAGACACAGACGCACCTACTCGGCACTTGCATGAAAATTGATGGAAGTGGGAATCGGTTACTGGTAAAAATTACATAGAAAAAAAAACATTCCAAACTGTATACAGAATCACGAAAAAAGTTACAAGTAGGTGATAACTTTTATCGAAAAAAAAAAATGATAATGAGACGCGATACCTATATTCAATGCTGCGAGAGCAACCAAGCGTCGACGTTGTCGGTTTTTATTCCACACGAGTGTACCTTATTCTAAATATTTCGCGGAATAGTTTTATTACATTGGGGGTAAATGTTGAGAATTGTCGTGTTCTTGGTGACCTGCCTTGTGATTCTTGAGACGAGCAGTTCAGGTGAGTACATAAAATTATTGAGCTTCTATTTTTGCGTATCGGTAATTAAATTAAGTTGGTAATTACGAATAGGTGAAAAAGTGAAATCTACTGAAGAGCGTACACTCTATTTCACCACCCCTAATGTACCTAAGGATAATGTAAGTTTGCAATTGGATAACAGTCATGAATTTATCTGCTTCATCGACGGTAAGTACGCAATACGTCATCATAGTAAACTTTAAAATTGATCCACTCAAGCTGTTCGATAAACGGTTTGTATTTGAACGAAAATAAAATTTTTAGACCAAAATTTCAGTTGCCCTTGTTTCGATTTTGTAATAATTGGAAAATTGCCATTTTTCAACGATGATGTGATAATTTGAAATGCTTGACGTACTTTTTCCTTCAACCAGTATTTTTAGTATCTTTTTATTGTCTTTTTCCGGTGAATTTTGAAGAAGCCCGATTTCATTTTTACAATTTCTGGAAAAATTTTAACATGATTTTCCTGTGCATTTCGAATGACAGCTTCATAGAGATCCAGATCATATGAGTACCGTTTTTTCAAACTGAGCTAACTTCAAAAACCGTGCATGAGGAAAGGGCCTTAGGTGCCATTTTTTCTGGAAAAAAATTACGCCTAGGACCCTTTCCGAAAAAATGGCACCTAAGGCCCTTTCCTCATGCACGGTTTTTGAATTTGGCTCAGTTTGGAAAAACTGTACTCATATATATCTGAGATCTATGATTGAAACTTTCAAATGAAAATAACCTGGTCTCAATCGACTCAGAGACTTGAATTATTTTAAATATTCAAAGAGGAAATGATCAATGATGGCAAAAGCAATGTTGCAAATTTTGACGATGTAAACAAATCGAAAAACTGAAAATTAAAAAAAATATGCATATGATCTTCACGAGGAAAAATTCTGAAAAAATTCAGTTGCAGACTTTGTTATGCAGAATAACATACTACAGAATTAAAATAATTAATAATTTTTGAAATTGTTGTAAGAATAACTTTCGAAATTTTTGAAAAATTCCTTCTTTTGCATGATACCTATGTTATAAAAAAAAATTGAAAAAGTGAAGTAACAGATCGATTACTGCTAATTCGAAGGCGCTGATTTCGAATATGTACTCAGTTTTTTCATTCGACCCTTCTGAACCTCCCTATTAGCCTTCTTAATAGGGTCAAAATTCAAAAAAATGAAAAATCACGTGTGACCTGTTGTTTGTTTGGTTTTTGAGGGCACTGAGTTCGAAAATTTGCTTATTTTTGGCATTTGACTCTTTAGTGCCCTCCTAGCCTCCCAATTTTGGGAAAAACTATATTGAGAAACAAAAATATCGTGTGGTATATCGATTCTAACTAATTTGAGGGCGTGAAATTCGAATATCGACTTAGGTACCTACTTTTTGATCCGACCCACTCACCGTAATTTTTTGAAATAGGTATTCAATTCCGTATTGATCGCCGACGACTGAAGGAAGGGGTCAGTTGGAGCAGGGGGAGGAGGTAAATCCAAAAAGTAACTCGATATTCGAATTCTACGCTTTCAAATTAGTTAAAATCGATATGCCACATGATATTTTCATTTCTCAACGTAGTTTTTCACACAATTGGGAGGCTAGGAGGGCACTAAAGAGTCAAATGCAAAAAATAAGCAAATTTTCGAACTCAGCGCCCTCAAAAACCTAACAAACGACAGGTCACACGTGATTTTTCATTTTTTTTGAATTTTGACCCTATCAAGGAGGCTATTAATAGGGGGGTTCAGAGGAGTCGAATGAAAAAACTGAGTATATATTCGAAATCAGAGCCTTCAAATTAGTAGTAATTAATGTGTTACTTTACTTTTTCAATTTTTTTGAATTTTAGTTAAAATTGTGGACCCCTGTACCCCCAGGGGTCTTGAGATCCCATCTTGAAAACTTGTTGGTTGAAAAGGGGTAAAAGGAGCTGCTCACTGTATTTTTTTCAAATTTTTAAGTGGTAGCTTTCATCTTTTTTCTTATTATGAAAGTTGAGCTTTCACCACCAAAGTTCAACTTTGAGTTTTTCAAAATGTGATAACCGTTTTTGAATCTCCTATTAATCATGTTTCAGACCTGGCAAACAGTTTCTTCCCAAGTACAACCTATCTCGAAATATGAGCCTTCAAAGTTGGGTAATTTGGCTAAAAATCGCAATTGCATAAAAATTTTGAGGCCCGCCTCCTCGCTCCCTTGAGGGTTAGAAGAGAAATAATCGTGGTTTTGTGAATCGACCATCAAGGGGAACTCGTAAAAAAAATTGAGCGAAATCGGAATCTGTTTTAGTATGGAATAGCCCAGCTAGAAATATAAAAAAATCTTTTCCCTCTTAAAATTTGAGAGCGAATTGACAAAAAATCTTACATAAAGATTTTTTTTTTGAAAGAAAAATGCAAAATTACACAGTTTTTAATTTTTTTTTTCAAATATCTACCTAGTGAATATTTATTCTAAAAATGTTATTTTTTTCTAATAAAAGTAGGTAGGTACCTATGTAACTTTGCCATAGGTTAAACTTGAAAAATTATTTTTTGGACGTCTTGACTTTTTAGATTAAAAAAGCTCCTCCACCTTTATATTTTCTTACGATTCTAAAATATTAACTACTTACTATTATAATTTTACTTTGGCTGCGATTCTTTCAGCTACTGATTATATATTTCTGTCAGATTATAAAATTGAAAGGCCCCCTTCCCCAATTCAAATCATCTCCGAACGTATCTTGCACAAAAAAAAAAAGTGTTGGAGGACCATTTGAGAGCAAATGGGTTATTCCTCTCATTGAATATCGTCGCAACTTTGAATAACTCCTCATAGCTTCAATTTTGCGCGAAAATGTTCTGTTTCAAAACATCACATTTTTATTGAAAAATTACGATTTTTAAAATTTTCAAACATTGAAAAGTAAATTTAGGCAGGTGAAATTCTGGTTAGGAGAATTTTAAAACATGAATTTTCGTTCAAATCTGAGCTGAACATCTGGATTGATTCGGTTAATTAATCTAAGAATAATTCTAAAAAAAATAATTTTTTCATCCCTGATAGGAACCCCTACTCCGAATTATGCTTGGATAAAAGACGGGGTAGATTTGAATAAAACACGGAAGTGGAAAGTCGCACATTTGAAACTTGAAGATGAGGGGACGTATACATGCCGGGCGTGTAACGAACTAGACTGTCTCAGTTATACCTTCCAAGTGCAAATAAAATGTAAGATGTACAATTGCACATACCTGAATAATTACCTATCAAATTATGCCATTGTGATATTATCGTCATGCTTAGAAATTTAATTTTTCATCCTGTACATCGAATAATATTTAATTAGATGAGATGTTGAAGATCAAGAACGGAATAGAAAATGCTACAGTGAGAATTGGAAGTTCTCATACATTCAATTGTGTACATAATAAAGGTAGTGAAGGTATTACTGTTGATTGGTATCTCCATACTGCGGAAGTACTCACATTTGGTAACAAATCTTCGGACGAATTGTATAACGTAAGCATCTCAACAATCGGGCAGCTTACCTCAAATTATTTGTGTTAATAATTTTGATTTATCATTTCTCCAAAAAAATAGCAGCGATCAACTATTGATACAGAAACCTATACGATTCAAAAAGTTACCCAGGAAGATGAAGGTTGGTATACATGTCGAGTTCATGATAGAGAAAATTTCGTCGTCAGCAATGGATATTTGCGTGTTGAGCCCAACAACGCCAACGGTGAGTTGGATTGATTTAATTGAGAATATTTTCTTAGCAGATGACATTAAGCGTTTATTTATTGATTATGTGAGACTTGCGGTAATTTTCATAGGCGTGACTGGACCTTCTGAGTAGGGTGTGCCAAAACTTTTCAAATTAAAAAGTAGTTTTTCTTAAAACAGTGAGACAATTTGACAAAAATTCACCGATTTATCAAAAAATGAAGAATTTTTCAAAATCGAAAGGTTCTTTATAACTTGAAAATGTTTTCCAAAATTTTAAACGATTTTCCAAAAACTGAAAAACATTTCTGAATTTGAACCAGTTTCTCTAAAATTGAAAATGTTTTCAAAATTTGAACAATTTTCTAAAAATTAGATGAATTTAGAATGAAAATTCGTCCCAACTTCATCTTAGCCTCAGAAATAAATAAAAAAATCGTGGGATGAATTTTGAACGAAAATTCATCTCAGCCCAGGAAGGTGAAAAAGATGTTGGATGAATTTAGGATGCAAATTCATTACGAATTTATCCATACGGTCTACAGTTGTCTAAAACTGGGACGATTTTCCCAGATTTTCTTGAAATCAAACAGTTTTCCAGAAATTCAAACAATTTTTCAAGTACTGACCAATTTTCCAAAAATTGAAAAAAATGTACCTATTAAATATTTTGAAATTAAATATGATACGTGCCTACCTCTTGTATTTTGTTCGTCAGTTTGTTCATTCCTTCAATTTCTCAGAAATTTACAATTTTCTCAAGAATGTTTTCCAAAAATCTTGTAATAATTTTTCATAAAACTGAAAATCTTTCCAAAACTTTCTCTAGTTTTTCAAAAGATTGAGAATTTTCTAAAATATGAACAAATTTCTTACAATTACAATTGTCCGAAATTGAGACCATTTCCCCATGATTTAGACGATTTTCTAAAAACTGAAAAATTTTACGAAAATATTTTAAAATCAAATATTTTTTATAATTTTGTTTATTCTGACTTTTGATGAAAAATATTAAAAAGGATACCTATTGCCACTAGGACACATGATCAAATTTTACCAAAAAAATTATCTCCGAAGAGAAAAAAATTGAAAAAACTGGGAAAAGTAGGGAATGCCAAGGCACATCCGGCACCCCCAGCAGTCCCGCCAATGGTAATTTATAATTTGTTATTTGTACATGTAGATGCTTCAGATCCGGATTATGTCTTTATGACGTCAACAAGTCTTTTAGCAGCACTTTTGCTAGCTTGTGTTTTCCTTTTCTGTTACCACAAGTTCAGAAAGTAAGCTATTTCGTGAAAGTTTTATAAACGTGTTTTTCACGAAATAATCAAAGACTAATTTCTTTTTTTTTTTCAATTTTTAGGAAAGCTCCAATGCTGTTCGATATGACTAATATGCAATATTGGATACGAAAAATTATCATCAATGAAAGGCCCGATTCTGAAGAGGTGAGTCATGGTATCTTGTTTTGAGTAGTTTTTGAGAACAATGTTGTATTTTGTAAGTGGGTTTAGGGAGTAGTACCTACAGGTATCGTATATACCTAACTGAAGGGATCGTCGATCGTATCATGGCGTGCTTTATCTGAATATGTCGATGACAGCAACGGACTTCTATTTGAATAAAATTTGCACATAAGTCACGTCCTGTATGTTAATTGGAGGAAGGAGAAAAGGGAGAATAGACGGTATTTCCTTTATGAACCATCACTGATGATTACTCAAATGAAGTGAACTGAGTACAAATATTGAAAGAAAAATATAATTGTTTTATTTTAACTAGGTATAAATGTTTTTCGGAATTTTCTATTCTCTGTGCATGGTTTGATATCCTACGTAGATAGGTAGCAAAATTTCAGTTTGAGCCTTTGGAAAAAACGTGCCGTGGAAAAAACATTTTTGTGATGATTCATCCTGAATAATCCGAAAGGCAAAAGGTTTACCTAGTGATCGAAAAATAGTGCGAATGAGGGCAAAATAGGCATGATCGTCTTGCACTTTTTTTGAAGGCTGAAAAAGATTTGGCCAGGCCCTTGGTTAAGATAGGTGTTAAGGACTCCAAAAAATAATTTTTAGGGCGCATTTCTCACCTCTCACCCCACTCCGCTTCACCCTCACCCCCAAAAAATCACATTTTGGAACCTAATGAATCACAAATTTTGAAATTTATGTGGTAAGTATACTCGGGAAGTGGTAGCCAACTTTTGAGAATTTTTTCAGATTTTTTTGCACCGCCATCTAGCCAAAACCCCGCTTACAAACCTTAAAATCGCTCTAATTTCAAAACTAAAAGACATACATTTTTTCTTTTTGGTACAAATATGGTCCTACCTTGGTACAATATAATACAAATTTTTCAGGATTTTTGGTTTGGGAGAACAGGCGAAAAAATGCGATTTTCTATTCAAAAATACCCATTTTGTCATTCATGCAATCAAAAATTTTGAAATTTATATGGTATGAAAGGGGAGAGGTAACAAACTTTTGAGAATTTTTTCAGATTTTTTTGCAATGCATTCTAGCCAAAAACCCACCCTCAATCTTTCATAATTTTCTTTTTTTTCGCCAAATAAATGTAAAAATGTCATGTTTTTCAAGATAACTTTTAAATATTTAAAGAAACCCTGGAATTTTTTTTTTAATTACTGGGCAATTTTACTGAGTTGTCCCTTTTTGAAAATTCTGAACCCCTTTTGTAATGGAGGGTTAAAGGGGCAATGGAATTTTTTCCTCAAAATGAGTGCCATTTATCCATAAGTATAGAAGAAAAATTTTGAAAATTTTGAAGTAGTGGAGGTTCGTGAAAAAAAATAAAACTGAAGCTCAAAGCAATAAAAAAACGTGTATTTTTTATTTTTTACCCATTTTACGCATACTTAAGAAGCAAAAAAAAATTCTTCCCCAAAAATGAGATTTACGATAATATATGACATTAAAATCGATATAAAATCATATTCAAGTGACCCCGAACTTTCGGAACCCCGTTTTAGCCTCCTCACCCACCTATTTTGAGTTGATGTAAGGTCGGCAATATGGGTGTCGTTTTCGCATAAGTCGAACCTTCCGAGTACGAAAATGAAATCAAATAAAGAAAATTATGAAAGATTGAGGGAGGGGTTTTGGCTAGAATGCACTGCAAAAAAATCTGAAAAAATTCTCAAAAGTTTTGTTATTACCTCTCCCCTTTCATACCATATAAATTTCGAAAAAATTTTTGTAAAATTTTGTATGTCAATTCAGCCAGTTACAAATCGTAACATGCTACACTATGGAATTTAGGTTGACCTCGACTTATTTTTTTTATCGTTTGAAAAATTCACAATATTTTGTTTTCAATCATCAGAAATTAAAAATTTTAAATTTTTCTTTGAAAATTTTGTATGTCAGTGCAGCCAGTTGCTAATTGTGATATTCTGATATTATGAACTCGAATGCATTTTTTTCGTCAAGTGATTGGATCAATTTTTTCTCCCAATCAATAGAAGTATGTTTTAAATTTGAAGACATCCGAATATCACAATTAGCAACTGGCAGCACAGACGTACAAAATTTTCAACGAAAACTTTAAAAAAATTTATTTCTGATGATTAAAAACAAAATATTGTGAATTTTTCAAACAATAAAAAAATTAATTTGAGATCAACGTAAATTCCATAGTGTAGCATGTCTGACGCCTCGCCCATCATTTTCAGAAGAAGAGAGTAAGCACAAACTATTGACCCCACTCTCATATCTCTCCCTTGATGGGCGGAGTTCCATTTCTAACGTCCCTCACAACGTTTTCAGAGGAAGGGGGCACAAACGAAAATATTGCCAGCTCAAAAAGCCACAAACATATCACAAACGATTGATCTCACTTCCCCCTTTTGAATGGGCGAGGCGTCTGAAATGGACCTCAAAGAATTCTGTAATTTGACACCAATTTCGACAATCCTTGTTTTCAGTCAAAAGTTCATGAAAATTGTGTACTTTCGAGCTTTCGCTGTAATTAAAACTAGTAGTTGCGGATCCGCAGACTGGTGGTTTTTGAAACAGGGTGTCCATACATTACTTTTGGGACAGGTCCCAGCTTTCAATTATTTCAACCCATTTTCATTTTCAGTTGGCTTCTCAACTAAAAGAGCGACCCGGCTTCCCAACAGGGGGAACTATCCCAAAAAAAGCCAAAACACCTTGAAGTCTCTTTGCTCTACTCCCTGACTTAAAAATTTTTAGGAGGTCGTCCACCCAAAGTAAACTAAATAGAAATGCTTATGTATTTTTCAAATTTTCGTCTAAATCCATGATTATGTTTTTTTTTTCATTCCACCATATCCATTTAAACCATTTTTCAAATCTTAAATTCCAATCCATCACGTTGAATATATAAATTTCAGAAATTTGAATTGTTGATTGAACGTCGCCTGGCTCCTATTAACATTTACGACCAGGAATCAGGAAATGCGTATGAAATGCGAAATTACGAAATACCGAACGACGAAAATTGGGATTTCCCCAGAGAACGCGTAAAATTGGTTGAAAAAATCGGCGAAGGAGCTTTTGGCATAGTGTACCAAGCAGAAGCCGAAGGACTCTGCGAGCCCAATACCATCACCAAGGTCGCTGTCAAGATGCTCAGAGGTTTGTCTCTTTATTCCAGATTCTCATTCGTATCAACTGAGAAATAATATGTAGTAATTTTCTTTTCTTGATGCATATATTTTATGCCTTCAGATAACCACAGCGACGACGACGGTCTGATAGACTTGGTATCCGAAATGCAGATGATGAAGTTGATCGGCGAACACAAGAATATCATCAATTTACTGGGGCACTGTGTGGATAATGGTCCATTGTGGGTTTTGATAGAATACGCGGCCCTTGGAAATTTACAAAAATTCCTCAAAAATCACCAATATTCGGAGAATAGTAATTCCAACGATTATTCCATTATGGGCAATCAATTGCAAGAAACGACGTTACTCGGATTTGCCCGCCAGATCGCCGATGCGATGAATTTCCTGGCTTCTAAAAAAGTATTTTCAGTTTTCTCAGTAATAACTTTTTTGATACGATCGAATTATGGGAAATGCTAAAGTGTAATAATATTTTTATAGTGCATACATCGAGATTTAGCTGCTCGAAATGTGCTCGTGACTGAAGAATATGTGATGAAAGTGGCTGATTTCGGTTTGACCAGATATACCCGCGATAAAGATTACTATCATAAAACGGATGCCAATGGTAGAGTTCCGTTCAAATGGATGGCACCCGAGTCTCTGTACCATCAGCGTTATACGTCACAATCGGATGTGTAAGCGCTAAGTGATTATTTTTATTGCATTTTTTTTCATTTTATTTTGGACTGATATTTGATATGAAAATCGTTTCCCCTCTGCCCCCTTGCACCAGGAATTTTGAAAGGTAATTGCAAAACAGTGATGAGGAAGGGAAAGTCTAGATAGGATCGTATCAAAAAAATAAACTCATATTCGGACTCAGCGACCCAAGAAACATAACAGATACTAAGGACATTTTAGGTTTTGACCCAGAAAAAATTAGTAGGCAGGGGAAGTTTCGTATATAAGCTCAGTAAGGTATGTATTTTAATATTCCCGAACTTCCCCAAAATTGGAGAATATTTTGACCCCCTTTTGGAGGGGTAAGGGGGTTCAAATTTTCGTTTTTCGACTATATCTTTTAAAATTACGCATTTACGAAAAAAAGTTGAAACAAAAATTGTAGAGCATAAAAAAACAAACAATTTTGTTATTCATAATTTTTTTCCTAGGGCGTCATGGGAGAGAGCTAGGGTCCTCGAAAAAAAAATTGAAAATTTCCCATTACCAGAAAAAATCACCAAAAATCGGGTTAATGGACTTTTAGGAGCGATTGTTTTACCTTACATACATCCTATTACTATATGCAGAATAAGAAAAATGTATAACCGACCCCTTATCTCAAAATGGGAGGGTGGACCCTCCGACGAAAAAGTCGTATTTTCCCCCAAGCGTAGCTCAACTGCAGTGCAAAATTCGAAAAATTGGTTCAAACAAACGTTGTAGAGCATTAAAAGACGAACATTGCTTTTTTTTCTTTTTTTCTACGTGGTCTTGGAAGCGAGCTATTACAAAAAGAAAAAAAAATCGGTGTTCGAAAATTTTTCATCAACTCAATAAACTCTTCTTTTGAGATTGAATTTGGGTCCAGGGGTCAAATTATTATAAAAATCGAGTTCAGCGCCCACGAAAACCTCAGAACTCCGCTTGTTCGACGATTGGTTCGCTAGATTTTAAATTTACCAGGCTTACACAATACACATTCGTACTTCATCGAGGTAATGAAAAATTTTCGAACGCCGAATTTTTTTCTTTTTGCAATAGCTCGTTTGAACCAATTTTTCGAATTTTGCACTGCAGTTGAGCTACACTTGGGGGAAAATACGACTTTTTCGTCGGAGGGTCCACCCCCCTCACTTTGAGATAAGGGATTGGTTATACATTTTTTCTTATTCTGCATAGTAATAGGATGTACTATGCAAAACAACCGCTCCTAAAAGTCGATTAACCCGATTTTTGATGAATTTTTCTGGTAATGGGAAATTTTAAATTTTTTTTTTTCGAGGACCCTAGCTCTCTCCCATGACGTTCTAGAAAAAAATTGTGAATAACAAAATTGTTTGTTTTTTTATGCTCTACAATTTTTGTTTCAACTTTTTTTTCATAAATACAACTTTAAAAGTTATAGTCGAAAAACGAAAATTTGAACCCCTCACCCCCTAGAAGGGAATCAAAATATTCACCGATTTTAGGGAAGTTCGGGAATAGTAAAATACATACCTTACTGAGCTTATGTACGAAACTTCACGTTCCTGCTATATTTTTTTTTGCTAGGGCTTTATTTTAGCTAAAATGTCCGTACTAAGATGGCAGACCACATGATATTTCCATGAATAAATAATTCATACATGGTGATTGAGAGGGATTGAAACGTCTCAATTTTTGAGCTCAGTGTTTCTCGACAGTGAAATTAATTTTTTCTGTCTATGTTTACAGATGGTCCTTCGGTATTGTTTTATGGGAAATTATGACGATGGGTGCTGCGCCATATGGTGCAATGACTAATAAACAAGTTTATGATGACGTGAAAGATGGCTTGCGTTTGAGTAAACCGGAAGTGTGTTCGATGAAAACGTAAAAACTGATTGTAGAATATTTTTATATGTATACAGGGTGTTTCAAAGTTGACCGGGCTCCTTCCAACCAGTGAGTGGGCCACTCATCCTGAGTCGAAGTATGTATGTTTGCCTAACCTTCGAACTGCAGGGGCTGAGTTATGCTCTTTGAAAATAAATTTTTTTTGAATTTCGTTTCGCACTTTCTACCGTGCGTTACTCGACAACCAAGATAGGTAGAAAGTTGCGCTTTGCGGCAACGGATAACCCACTTTCTCTAAAATTTTGCTATGCGGTTGATAATTTTTGCAGGTGAACTAGGGTGGGTGTACCGCATCAAATATTCGAAAAAAACGTGTAAAAAAGTTGACGATTTTTTCTATTTTTGTAAATAACTAAAAAAATTGTCCTCTATTGAGTGAATTATTAATACTGTTTCTAGAAGAAAAAACTTCAATCTTTCCAATGGAGCAAACCCCACTCTTCTATCTTGCTTGAATCAATAGTTATGAGCGTTTAATTTTGTGAAAAATACAAGAAAAACCTCACTTTTTGATTTTTCAAATTTCAAAAATTTCTATCTTCGTAGGTAACTAAATGAGTCCGGGATATGGGGTTTGCAGCATTCAATTAAACAAGTATTGCACTACATAAAATTAAAATAATATCGTCAAATTCTTCATTTAAAAAAATTTTTGTCAAAAAAAAATTCGAAAAATTTTTCATTCAAAATTTTTATTAGAAAAATTGAGGTACCTATATCATTCCTATGTTGTGTAGTGTTATACTTGGTTAATTCAATGCTGCAAACCCCACCTCCCTATTTCATTTAGTCGTAAAAATAGAAATTTTTGAAATTTGAAAAATCAAAAAGTGAGGTTTTTCTTGTAATTTTTACAAAATTAAACGCTCATAACTATTGATTCAAGCAAGATAGAAGAGTGGGGTTTGCTCCATTGGAAAGATTGAAGTTTTTTCTTCTAGAAACAGTATTAATAATTCACTCAATAGAGGACAACTTTTTTAGTTATTTACAAAAATAGAAAAAATCGTCAACTTTTTTACACGTTTTTTTCGAATATTTGATGCGGTACACCCACCCTAGTTCACCTGCAAAAATTATCAACCGCATAGTAAAATTCTAGAGAAAGTGGGCTATCCGTTGCCGCAAAGCGCAACTTTCTACCTATCTTGGTTGTCGAGTAACGCACAGTAGAAAGTGCGAAACGAAATTCAAAAAAAAATTATTTTCAAAGAGCATAACTCAGCCCCTGCAGTTCGAAGGTTAGGCAAACATACATACTTCGACTCAGGATGAGTGGCCCACTCACTGGTTGGAAGGAGCGCAGTCAACTTGGAAACACTCTATTTTTATTTCCAGTTTGTATGACTTATTGATATGAGAACTTTTACCTCTGCAGTTATAACCTAATGCAAGAATGCTGGCGTTACGAAGCACAAGACCGGCCTAATTTTTCGGATATACTGAAATTATTAGGCGATATAATCACAAATTTTGAGGAGGTATTCATATAGAACAAAGTATCTATCTGGGAAATTTTTTTTTCGTCGTTCATTTTTATAGCTACGATTTCTGTTTACTCAGGAACGTACTGAAACAACATCATCGACGAGTGACCCTATGGACCTTGAGAATTTCTCGGATATCGAAGAAGATTTTGTGAATGATTCAACGTTTTCCGATGCTCCTCTCGTAGTCGTACGTTGAAAACAAGACGTATGAAAATTCGTTTCTTCTTCGAGAATGATATTTTTCGTCGCTGAAAATTTTCGATCTGAAGTGGAAGATTTGTTTCAATCTGCTGGGTTACTCCGGGTATTGTGTGATTAAGTTAATATTGCAACTTGCAAGGTGTCGTGAGATGTGGGATAGGGAAACGATGGAGGGAATGAGTCGATGAGACGAAGAAGAACTTGGCCTAAAATGTATTTACAATTGAACGAAGATGTTGAACTTGAAGCTTTAGCAAGAGAAAATAGGTTGTAAATTTTTTTCTTCAAAAATCCATTTTGTTTTTATGAAAGATATAAAAATTACATTTTCATGGTTCTAGGCTTCGTGATGTGTAGATGTAATTTTTTGGTCAAAAATCGAATTCCCCTGTAAGAAATCGATTTTTGAAAAAAATTGGGAAAATGCTTCTTGAATTGATGCACTTATTATACTTTTGCTAGAGCTTTTTCATCATTTTTTATAGAATTGTATTTGAAGGTAGGTACCATGCAACGACTCAAGTTTATTTTCAAGTGTTTTTTTCTTTGTCAGTCGTGCTTTTGGAATTTTATTTGTTTTGTTCATTCGGATTGATTTAAAGTATAGGTGCCTAATAAGATTGTTATATGTAATTATGTACTTTTGATGACGTCACAATTTCATTGCGAATTTTATTGAATTCATTGCTTATTTTTGTAATTCATTTCTCATTTTCTCAAATTTTTACGTCGTCGTCGCCATGGTTATCTGAAGGCATAAAATATTTGCATTGAGAGAAGAAAATCACTACATATTATTTCTCGGTTGATACGAATGAGAATCTGGAATAAAGAGACAAACCTCTGAGCATCTTGACAGCGACCTTGGTGATGGTATTGGGCTCGCAGAGTCTTTCGGCTTCTGCTTGGTACTCTATGCCAAAAGCTCCTTCGCCGATTTTTTCAACCAATTTTACGCGTTCTCTGGGGAAATCCCAATTTTCGTCGTTCGGTATTTCGTAATTTCGCATTTCATACGCATTTCCTGATTCCTGGTCGTAAATGTTGATACTTACATTAGCGAAGAAGTGACACACATAGTCTTTCGGTGCCAGCGGGATTGAGTTTAGGCCCTAATGCTAAAATTTTCAACTCCCCTTTTCCTGAAATAAAAACTTTTAACGCTCCCCCCTTCTGAACCGTATTCAAAATATCAAAAATCGTACGTAGGTACATGATTTTTTATTTAAACATTTTTGATTCAAAACATTTTTTTAATTTTTACCATGATTTAAAAGATTTTGAAAATTTTCAATTTAGCAATAGTTTTTTTACGTTTTTATTACTATTGCTGGAATTTTGAAAATTTTGCCAAACTTCTGTCAGTATGCCCAATTTTTCAAAATTCATAAACTTTCTCAATTTATTGTATTTTTATTTATTTTAAATTTATCTATTTTTTCGGAATTTTTTGGCATTGATCAAAGAATTATTTAAAGACAACCTAAGTTTTTAAAGGGCTGTGATAATTTATGAGCCCCATAGAGACCTCTGTCCAGTTTTTTTGAAAAGTCCGAACCCGGTGAAAATGCACCTATTGCACCTCCCTTTCGCTGGTCTCAAAAATTTTCTAGATTTTCGAAAAAAATAATGAATTGTTTGTTATTATGTACCAGTATTTAAATATGTGTTGATGAGACATCGCCGATAAATCATTATTATAAATAGAAAATTCTGGTTTGCATCATTCAATTCCTTGAATTTTTTTAAACCGGAAACGATAACACAGGTCGACATGGAAAATGCTGTTTGAAGTTTACTGGGTGATTTATATAGCATTTTTCGCTCTGATAACGAGAAAAATATTGAAAAAATTCCATCAGCCAAAGATTTTTCACAATTTGCATTTTTTTTTTTGAACAGTTTATCTACTTTTTTGATAACTTTTGACACTTAAAGTCGATTTTCTGAAAAAATAAAAGGTTCTACGAAAAAAATGAATGGATAATAAATTATAGAGCGTAAAATTTCCCTTCTATAAAGTCCAATTTGGTTTTTTTAGAAGGCTTAGCTTTCTAGATATTTTAGTTGAAAGTTGAACGTTCAACTTTTTTTTTGAATTGAAACTACCTACCTATCTCAAAAACTTAGCCACCTACGAAAAAACTAATTGAACTTTACTGAAAGGAAATTTTACGGTCTACAATTAATGTTCTATTCATTTTTTTCGTAGGACCCTTTTTTTTCAGAAAATTTACTTTAATGGTCGAAATTTACATTAAAAAATGTCAAACGAATTTTCAACCAGAAATTCCAATTATAAAAAATCCTGATTCGATGGGGTAAAACTGAAATCATATTCGAACTCTGCACTAAAAAGTCGGTCAGAAACACCAATCAGAATCAATTACGTCGAAAGAAAATTGTCGATTTGCCGCTCTTTGATATTCCCATTGTTGTAAATGGGAAATGTTAAAAATGAGGTTCATTACAAAAAATAGATTTTCTGACGAAAGAAAGGGCCCTACGAAAAAAAGGAATGGAAAATAAATTGTAGAGCGTAAAATTTCCTAACTGTGAAGTCCAATTAGTTTTTTTTAGGAGGCTTAGTTTTTGAGATAAGTATTTTCAACTTTTTTTTTTAAGTTGAACTTTGAACTTTGAGCTAAAATATCTCGAAAGCTACGCCTCCTAAGAAGAAACTAATTGAACATTATAGATAGGAAATTTGGTGTTCTAAAATTTATGTTCTATTCATTTTTTTCGTAGAACCCTTCCTTTTCTCAGAAAATTGACTTGAAGTGTCAAAAGTTATTAAAAAAAAGTAGAAAAGCCGTTAAACGAAAAATTTAAATTGTGAAAAATCCTTGGGTGATGGAATTTTTTCACTGATTTTTTCGTGATCAGCGTGAAAAATACTATAAAAGTCACCCATTAAACTTCAAATAGCATTTCAAAAATTCACAAATATCGACCTGTCCAATCTAAAAATGATTCCAGTCTTAAAGAGGTGAACGAAATTCAATTACAAGATGATCAAAAAAGTCTAGAAAAATTACATTTGAAAAAAATTGGAAAATGGCTCAAAGGAGGTCTTAATCAACATTTTGGACACCCTGTCCTCCTCGAATCGTTTTTTATGTAATTTCACTAAAAAAAAGTCAAGAATCACAGATGGGATCTTGATTTTTCAAAATTTTGAATCGAATTTCATTCTTTTGGGCTCTTTTTAATTCAACATATGCTGCAAACCCGAAGCCTTTAGAGTTTCTTTAAAGTTGAGGTAGGTTACTTTATAAATGATCTAACCTGCAATTATTTTATGTTTTGTTGTTAAATAAATGTTTTTTCGTATGTTTAGAGATATTATTTCACGAAATAGGTCTTGTGATCGGGTGATGAAAAAATCACATCAATGACGGTAAATTTATCTCAACGTAAGATCAGGATTTTCTTTTTCCCCCTCCCTGAGAACATCGAATGCACATTTTGAAAACCCCGACGGTCTCGTTTCGGTAGAATTTCTTTCAGCGTTGTTGTGGCATTTGTGGAAAAACACATTTTTCCGACCCAACAAACCATAACGTTTTAATATTCGTAAAAGAGTTCTGGTATACGTACGGTGGTATACCGTTGAAAATAAAATATTTCTACCGAGGGTGTTTCGGCTCCATTTTTCGGGCCTCTCGGTTTTTAAAAACATTCTCATGTCATATAAATATATATGTATACTATAGTTAACACTTCTGCACTTCTTCATCAGTGATGGGGTGGAGGGCAAAATTTCAAACGTTGGATACATTTTCGTCGCTGAAATTATTTAAAGAAGTTTCGAACTCGGTTCGAAATTGGTTTTTAATGCGCGTACGCGCCGATAACTGCGTTCACTTAACGTCAACTTTAAAAACCGTCATAAACATGGTGAATAGCCGATTGGACGCCGCCATTTTTTCATGTACACTTTTTCGTTAATGCAGCTCGACGCCGTTGGCGTAATTAACGACATCGTTTATGGGCTAATGGGTTGAGAGGAAAAGAGATCTTGTATCGAAATAGAATACTTTTTATACTATGTAACTATTTTGAGAAGGAAGTTCTTTTTCGAGGTAATTGCGCAAATAAATCGTGGTCGATTGGTTGGTTTAATTATTTTGAGAGCGGACGAGTCGACTGAATGTAGGTTTGTTGATTGGACTCGATTTTGTATTAGGTGCTGATGGTTAATTGTGTGATTGTAAATACCTAGCTATTTATTTTCATAGGTATTCCATGATTAAATCATCAATAAGAGGCGAATATTTTGAAGGGAGTATTTTTTTTCAAAATCATCTAGAAATCTGGAGGTATTTTGAACGGGTTTTCTTTCGGAGGAAGAAGGCTTATCAGAATCAGAGAGGGAAAGCTCAAATATTTCTTTTTTAAGAAGAGGAGAAGGGAACTACGTTTGAAAAAAAGAACAATTTCCCCCAAAAAAACTGAGATTCTATTCCCTGGTTCAGGTGGACCCAGCCGACTTGAACAGATGACCTAATTTTCTCCAAGGATAGAAGGTTTGGATGATTTTATAAAAGTTGGAAGATTTTCAATGTTTCAACCAATAGTTCAGGCACATAAGAGAAAAAATGTACCAAAACCCGTACCAAACCCCCAAAAATTAAATCCTGAGTTTTTTTCGCGTTTTACTTTCGTAATGGTCCACTACACAATATTCCAAAATGGACACCCCACAACCCTCCGCTACCCCCAGGGGAGCGGTAAATGTCTGCTAAAAAACCGGTTTTTCGTAAATATCTCCTCAAATAAGCCTCGAAATTGAAAAATAGTTATAAACAATCTTGTTCTACGTGCAATTTCCTATCAGAATGTCATTTTTTTTCAAAAACACTCACTTCCTTGGCCGAAAATTAAGGATAAAAACACCTATTTTTCAACAATTTACATGTTTTGAAAAAATCGAAACTTTTGTGAATATCTCCTCAAATAAGCCTCAAAATGAAAAAAATGGTCATGAACAATTATGTTCTACGTGTAATTTCCTATCAGACAAGTTCGTTTTTTTTTTCGAAAACACCCTCCTTTTTGCCCAAAAATTAAGGGTGAAAAACACCTACCTATTTTTTCAATATTTACAATATTTTTGAAAATTTTGAAAGTACCCAAAATTATACCAGAAAAGAGTAATTTTTTTACACATCTGCAAGAATTTCACACCTTACTGTTAATTATAAAAGATGTCATTGAATACTGCAATAACCTCCCTTATAATTAACGATAGGAGGTGAAATTCTTGTGGTGACTTTTTTTTTTTTTGGAATACCCCACCAGCATGTGTAAAAAAAACTACTCTTCACTAGTATAATTTTGGGTACCTACTTTCAACTTTGTATTTCCATCATTTCCAAAAATACTGTAAATATTGGAAAAATAGGCGTTTTCACCCTTAATTTTTGGGCAAGGAACTGGGTGTTTTCGAAAAAAAAACGAACTTATCTGATAGGAAATTACACGAAAAACATGATTGTTCATAACCATTTTTCCATTTTGAAGCTTATTTGAAGAGATATTCGAAAAACTAGTTTTTAGCAGACATTTACCCCTCCCCTGGGGGTAGCGGAGGGTTGTGGGGGTGTCCATTTTAGTATGTTGTGTAGTGAACCATTACGAAAGTAAAACGCGAAAAAAAATCAGGATTTAATTTTTGATGGGCCAACTCCTAAAATGACTAGACTACAGGTGTTTTCTAAAAATTAAAGAATTTTCCAAAAATTGGACAATTTTTAAAACTCGAATATTTTTTCTAAAAATTGGGCGATTTTCCAAAACTGAAACAATTTTTCCATAAATTGGACAATTTTATAAAAGTTTCATAATTTTATAAAAATTTTAGGGTTTCTCAAAAGTTGACTGTTTTCCAAAAATTGGAGAATATTCTAAAACATGAGTACTTTTTTGAAAAATTATTGGTGATTTTTCCAAAACGTAGACAATTTTCTGAAAATTTGATGATTTTTCTCAACTGAGACGTTTTTGTCATAGCTTGGACGATTTTCTAAAATTTGAACGATATTTTACAAAACGTGGATGATTTTTTTATTGCCTGCACGATTTTCCAAAAATTGTAACTTTCCAAAATTTGGGTGATTACCTATCTAAAAACTGATAGGAGAGTTTTCCAAAACTTGGACAATTTTCTGAAAATTGGAAAATTTTTCAAAATTATGACAATTTTCTCCATAAACTGGACGATTTTCGTTAATTGCATTTTTCAAAATTTACCTAAACAATTTTCCTGAAATTGGACAACCCCTCTAAAAGTTGGCAAATTTCGTAAAGCTTGGAAATTTTTATAAAAATTGAACAATTTTTGAAAATCGAAGAATTTTTCAACGCGAGTACGATTTTCTACAAATTAAATGATTTTCGACACTTTTTTAATAGTTGAACGGTTTTTTTTTTTACAAATTAGACAGGTTTCCAAACATATTTTTATGATGCCGAATCAAAAAAATTTGGTACCCCTAAAAAAAGTAAATTTCATTTTCTACAAAACGCATTTAATAGTTTGGAACTAGATGTAGGATTAAAAAGAGAACCAATACATATGATTTTTTCATATTTTTTTTTGTCGATGAACGAAAAAATTGAAATATATTTTAATAATTTCGTATTAATCGAACGTTTTTGAATTCTGATTTTGAAACTGGGAAATTTAAACAATGAGCTTGATAATTATTATAACGATAAAGTGATTAACATTTAGCAATACCTACGGATAAAAGAAAAACAGGTGAAAGGCGAAAAAGATAAAGTATAGAGCAAAGAGCAAAACCAGCTTGTTTATACCATCACCTCGTCCATTTTTATGAGATCGTCACATGTTTCGGTAGTAGTCCTCGTTCCCTTCTGCCTTCGGAATTGTATTATATTTTCTATTTCCAGTCTCCAAGACGGTAGTAGGTAAGCGAAAATTATCGTTATTCGTTATACCTACTGATATTTATACATCACTAATCTTGAAAATCAGTATCAAGGTTGACCAGATTTATTTTTATTTACCAGGGAACCTTTTCAAAGACAATTTTGTTCTCACTCCTACTAAAGAAGTAAGCACATACTATGAAATGCTTAGCTTACATAGGTATTAAGTAAAATATTTTCATAAACTTGAAAGAGCACAGAGATGAGTTCTTAGGCCGTGGCCATGAAAAATTGACTCTGCCATGGCCTAAGAAAAAACCAACCGACCACGGCCTAAGAGAATTTTGTCAATAATTGACTTAATAGGCTTTATGTCTTCATCTGAAATACATTTTCTAATTTTTTAGTGTAACATAATGTCATCATGTCTTTGATCTATCGTAACGTAACACTTTTCAAAATTTTCAACCCTAACCCATATCCATGTATAATATCATTATGTCTTCATCTGAAATAAATTTTCCAAGTTTTTTCAAGTCTAACAATGTCATTATGTCTTGGTCTTGATCTACCGTAACGTAACGCTTTTCAAAATTTTTAACCCCATCCCTAAGACATATCCATGTCAAAAACAAATAAACAAAAAAAAACCTGATGATCGCAATAGCGGATTCCTCCTAGAACGAAAAGTACGCTAAAAAGTGGGATGAAAAATGCACAAATTTTCAATTCGATTGGTCGGCAAATTTACCCATTTTTAAAAATATGAGCCGCCAAATTTTTCCTTTTTTAATAGCATTAATAGGCAAGTTTTCATTTTTACTTCCAATTTTGTCCCTGCCAGTGTTTTTCTAAATTTTCAAAGCCGAATGAATGATTTAAAAATGAGACGAAAAATACGACGTACCAATGAGATGATTTTCATTTTTTAAAGAGTTTTACAATCTCTCTTGAAAACAGTTGGCTGGATTTGAGCGAATAACGAATATGCAAAATATAAATAGATTTCTTAGCAGTCTGGTATTTCTCGTTGAAGTGGCTAATAATAAAACGCGATGATTAATTTTGGGTTGCCCTAACGATAATGAATGACTTGTAAACAATGTTTTCGTGAACCATACAAAATACACAGGCAATGTACGATGTACATACGTACTTATAATATGGTCGTTAAACGTGGATGTCAGTAGTTCTGTCTTCTAGCAAGAGCTGTGGCTCATCCTAATCGTGATTTTATTGTATAGGTAAGTATATTTAGTGTGCATTGTGCGACAAAGAGTACGACAATTCGGTGTACTTTTCCTTATCTTTCAGTTCGGTAAGTCGTTAATTTCAACGTTAGGTACATATTTTATAGATTTAGTTAGGTACTGAACTACATATGTATTGATACACAGAAACAGTGGCGAGGCGGGGAAGTGTTCGCCGGGTGCGAAGAAAATTTCTGCGCCTCCCCCACAGAAATTTATTGCGATATTTCTTCAGAGGATGTTTCGATTAAAAATAATCTTGAACACTTTTCGATTTTTTATTCACCCACCCATAATGTACGTACTTTGCAAATAACACATTGAAAATAAATGGGAATGGATGAGTAACATTTTTCTTCCAGAAGTAAGAGCTGATTTGATCTTTACTCCCTTTCTAAAGGTGCTCTTTTCCTCCGTTTACTTTCCTCCTTTTCAGGTCCGTAGCATTTATAGGTATTGACGATGAGCATACTGAGTGGTGATTTTAATAACATTTTTAAATACGTACGCCGCAACGTAATAGCTAGGTACTTCGATTCATAAACAATATCTTGAGTTCGTAATTTTAGTACAGTAGATAGCTCGATTATCCGACGCTCGGTTATCCGATTTCGCGATTATTCCACCTAAAAATCGCCTGAATTCCCTCGATTAACCGAGTCAAAGTGCCAAAACAACAGTTATTCACTAGGTAAATTTTTTGAGAAAAAGTGATTTTTTAAAAGATTCTTTAATAGGCGTACTTATGGGATACAATTTTACTCCATTCTCATTTCATTTCTTTGATAACAAACGTCATTTTCGATTATCTGATTTTTTTGAGGTACTTATACAACGTTGTCTTCCCCCGATTACATTGGATAAGCATTAAGCAAGCTTCTGCTGTATTTGTCTCTCGTTTTTACCTGGATTTTCTTTGGTTTCGACGAAAAAATCGAATTTTTCCTCAGTCATAAATTATGTTCAAATTTTCATTTTTTGCCATTTTCATCAAAAATAAACGAAATACAATGAAACTTGTTATAATAAAAGTTGTTTAGAATGGTAAAATGAGTGCGTATATGTAAGGTGTTTTTTCAAAAACTGCTCCCCTCCCCTCAGGGTCCACCCCTTTTTCAAAAATCCTTGTAACTCTGGCACATCTTATCTGATTCCAATTCTTTAAATTCCAAATTGTGGCCGAAAGGGGTTCACGCATTTTTTGTTATTATTAAAATTTCGAAAACTGATCTTCCGAGTTGTCAACTTTCAAATAACGATCAAAAACGTTTTTCGCAATTTTCATTATAGGGGGAGGGGGGAGGAGGTTTTGGGAGATGATGAAATTGATTTTTTAGAGAGTGCACAGAGAATCCGTCTTGTATAGCTGAATATGAAATCTCAATTTCAGTCAGCCTTTATCGCCCAAAAAAATTGGAGATTCTAGAAAATAAATTATTTCAAATGATTTCTCGACAAAAGTAACTACTTCCTAAAAAAGTTCTGACTGACGAAATTTTTTTTTTCGTTTCAAGAGCTGACAATACAGGCAACAAATGTGCACAACCCCCTGTAAGGGGACGCGACCCCGACGACGACGACGATTTACTTTTAGGTCAAATTCTACTCAAATCTCGTCGGTCGTAATTTTTTTAGGAAGTACTTTTGTCGAGAAATCATTTGAAATGATTTATTTTCTAGAATCTCCAATTTTTTTGGGCGATAAAGGCTGACTGAAATTGAGATTTCATATTCAACTATACAAGACGGATTCTCTGTGCACTCTCTAAAAAATCAATTTCATCATCTCCCAAAACCTCCTCCCCCCACCCCCTATAATGAAAATTGCGAAAAACGTTTTTGATCGTTATTTGAAAGTTGACAACTCGGAAGATCAGTTTTCGAAATTTTAATAATAACAAAAAATGCGTGAACCCCTTTCGGCCACAATTTGGAATTTAAAGAATTGGAATCAGATAAGATGTGCCAGAGTTACAAGGTTTTTTGAAAAGGGGGTGGACCCTGAGGGGAGGGGAGCAGTTTTTGAAAAAACACCTTACATATACGCACTCATTTTACCATTCTAAACAACGTTTATTATAACAAGTTTCATTGTATTTCGTTTATTTTTGATGAAAATGGCAAAAAATGAAAATTTGAACATGATTTATGACTGTTTTTGGAAATTTGACGATCCGGTTATGGGTTTTTCAAAATTTTTGTAATAACAAAAAATGTGCAGAACCCTTTTAACTATCATTAGAGTCGAAAAAAATCGAAATCGGATGAAATCATTCGGAGTTAGAACGATTTTAAGAATAGGGGGTGGATCCTCGGGAGGGGAGGGGGTTAAAAAAATGGCACCCAAGCTAAATTTGTTCATTATACAGTCTAGATTAAGGATCAATCATCAAATTGCTTTTAACATTCCGATCGAGCGGAATTCACTATGCGACTGTACTATATAGTATATTAGGCAACAGAAGTGGAAAGTAACTGATTAACGTGTGCAAAGTTTGAGGAGCGAGGCAAAGCCGAGCGACTTAAATCGTACGAGTTGATCGAGTTACTTACCAATTCTGTTACATATGCTATTTTAATTTTGTACTAGAGGAAAGTTAATTTAAAAAATTGTCAAAAACTTGTGATTCATAACTGAATGCCCTATATTGAAACTATGCTAAGTGCCAAAAAGTAGTTTCTGAGATAATCACATTTTAAGTTTTGTGAACGAGCAACTCTTGGCGGATGGGTTGCATACCTGAAAAATGAAGACACATAAGAAACTACCATCGATTCCCTATTTTTCAGCGCAAAAATCAGCCAGATTCGTTTTTTTGAGGCCGAGTAGGTAATCACATTTTTAAAATTACGCTTTCTGGAAAAATTGGAAAAAGAAGGGGAAAAATTCAGACAAAATTGTAATTTCATTGTATTTCCTTTCACAAAACACCTTGAATTTTGAACAACATTGCCATAAATTACGTAATTTATTTTGAAAAATGAATTTAAAATAAAAAATCAGTCATAGGGCTAAAAACAAACAAGTTTTTAAATAACACTTAGGGATGGCGCTATTTTCGGCTAGATTTTGAACCTTTAGAAAGTAGGTATTGGGCAAGTTGGTAGGTTCGGATGGTGTACTTTTCGACTAAGAATGCCATGGTGGTCATAACTCCATTTCGCCAAAAATGGCACTTAGCATAGTTTGAATATAGGACATTCAACTATTTTTGTAACAACTGATAACAACATTAATTTAACAATAAAACATTTAGCGGCCATGTATTTGTCATTGCAAGGGGTGGAAAATAATTGTTTTCCGGTTGTTTACATATTTTGTTTTCCACCCATTCACACTCGAGAGTTAAAATCTTATTTTCCAAAATAAAAACATTGTACGAAAGGCCTCATTTTCCGATCGTATAAAATTAAAATTAATTTTTAAACGTTTAACAATTTATTCAAGAAACGAGGAAACGTTACACTAGAAGATGTGAAGTTTTAGGAATAATGATAGGTAACCACTTATTTTTTCTATGAAAAAATGGACATTTTACACTAGGGCGCTATAAAAGGGGGTATGCTGGTCCGCCATTCTCTTCCTTAGAAGCGCCCGAACGCTAAAACTTGTTCCACGACGTTACGCGGGAGTTCGAATGTGACCGGCAATGTGACCGGCTCGTTCGAATTCCCGTGTAACGTCGTGGAACAAGTTTTAGCGTTCGGGCGCTTCTAAGGAAGAAAATGGCGGACCAGCATACCCCCTTTTAGAGTGCCCTATTTACACCAATGCATTGCGATTTGGTGAGAACGCGCCTTTTTTTAAAGTAAACAACAAAATTCTGAATTTCATATCTTTGGGAGCGCCCAAACGAACCTATTATAAGTATAAAATTTATCCTGATGAGTGAAGCGAGAATGAAAATTTGAGAAAATTGAAATTAAGGCCTTATACTTATCTCCAATCTGTTCAAAAATTTACAAAAAGTTCAAAATTTCTGTAATGTTAGGGCACTATAATGAAACCAGGTGTGTTCGTCCACCATTTTGTTCCTTGGAATATGAACTAACTGGTCCGAGCGTTGAAAACCCTTCCACGAAGCTACGTGAGAGTTCCAGTTGTTCGGAACAGCTGGAACTCCCACGTAGCTTCGTGGAAGGGTTTTCAACGCTCGGACCAGTTAGTTCATATTCCGAGGAACAAAGTGGTGGACGAACACACCCGGTGTTTGTAGTGCCTTAGTAATGTTACTCAATTATATCCTCATCGTACCTATTATTTCGATTACATCAACTTTTTTGAGTATTCAAGTTGAAAAAATTATTTAAACGAAAAATATAAACAAGTTGGTTTTTTTTTAAAAAGTCTAAAATTTCATAGTTTTGAGCCACACAAACAAGCATCTACCGAGTGACCCAAAAATCTTGCGACCCAACGTTTTTTTTTTTGTTTATAGAAGAATCATTTCTCTTTGTCCTGCACTGGCCTGATCGAAGGGCTGCCTACATTTGGGTCGTCGAGGGATAACGTCAACGACGCATTTAAAATATCCGGAAAGGGTGGAGGGGGATGCAGTGTTTACTAAATACATGAAAACTTGATTTTTTTGTAAATTTTTGCACCTCCAGATTAAGATAAGGCAAAATCTGCATTCAATAATTTTAAATCCTTATTCAAAACTTCAATTTTAAAAAAAAATTTATTTTTGTATTTTGAATTTTCTATTTTTAAAAAGTGCAAAAATTGAAAAAAAAAAAACAACGAAAATTTTCAATTCAAGCAGTCATTTATTGACTAAATTTATTATATAGAAAATATTTCAGTTTAATCGATCATTATTATATGGACTGAGGTACACGATAGAGGGAGAGGGTGCGCTAAAAACCAAACATTTTTGGGGTTCCAAAATTTTTTTAGATTTTTCAGACTCCATTTACCTACAAAGTTTCAGATTATATGCAAAAATGGCCATAAATTTAGCTAATTTTCTCACTCGTCGACTGAAATTGCAATACTCACTGCAGTTAGAATGGTAAGAAACCTGTCTCCTTATCGACTCTTTCCTGTTCGATCCGACCTTAAACCTATTCATGGTTTTTTAAAAAATTCGAAGAGTTTCCGACTAATAAAACATGACATTTTTTTCTCATTTTATGATGTTTCAACGTAATTTTTCACATAAATTAAAACCTTTTTTTGATTAAAATTATGATCATTTATTTATTTTCTGTCAACTAGGTAGATATCCCGATTCAAAGTGAAATCTTAAGCGAAAACAAAAATAAATCAAAAGTAAATCATTAAAGAACCCCAAATCCAGAATTTCAGGCAAAGAAATTCAAATCTCGAATTTTGGCGAATTTTTGAAATTTCAAAATTTGGTACCTATGTAATATCTCCATCATTTAGATTATAATCTGTTCTCACAAATTTTGCACCTCGTGTGGGATTGGAATCTGGGTCCCTACACCTGTATATCTCTAATCTACATTAGCCCAACTATTACACCACCAGGTGCATATGATATAATATGAGAATTACTTTTTTTTTTTTTTGTGGGTTCAGACTACTAGGTCTATCAGCCCATGCCAGCAATAATTAGAATTCATTAGAAACATATAACACCATTGGTGAACGCTGTCACCTCCTGTATAAAGGAACTTAATGCAGAGTAGATATTTTTACTAGTATTATTCATGATTGATAGAGCAGAAAAAGGAGTACTCACTCCTGCACTTAGAAGACTTTGGTATAGTTTTGATCTAAAATGTGAGAGAGCAGGACATTCAAAGAGTAGATGATTGATATCACATATCACTTCAGGGATTGTGTGCAAGGGACATGTAGGATTGTTGATGGCCATGATTCTGAATAGATGGTTAGGAAGGGAAGAGTGACCTGTACGGAGTCTCATTAGAGATGTTTTACTGTACCTAGAAAGATATTTCATTTGACGGAACCAAGGAATTTTAGGAATATCATGCTGGATAAGTAAATAGGTTGATTTTTCATTGGAAAAGGAAGATCTAAAAAGTTTATTCCACATATTGGAGTGAGCTTGATAAACCAGAGGAATGAGATCCTGTACTACTATACCTTCAGATGGCAAACCTTCTAGAATTGCTTGTTTAGCTAATAAATCTACCTTATCGTTACCAGGAATACCGGTGTGGCTAGGAACCCATAGCATTGCTATATTTAATTTGCATTTTTTTATAAGGATGGACAACATATTACAAATTTATAGGGCAATTATATTTGACTTGTAATCAATATTATTAATTGAGCAAAGTGCACTTTTTGAGTCTGATATTATTAAGATTTGATTTAAATGCCTTGCATTAACTTGATTAAAAATGATAGCTTGTATTATGGCATATATAGTGATGGCAAAATGCACGCATAATCTTTTTTGCTTGCGCGCACTGAGAATATGTGCGCAAATGCGCGCATATTCTCGCGCATGCAAAAAACGACAGCTGAAATATGTACAGTGGACCCATATTTAAATATCTACGAGCGCATATTCTGTCTATCTCATTTTTTTCTTTAAAAAAATGGGTTTTATGAAAAGTGCAACACAATCTGTCATTTTTTCCAAACAAAGAAGCGAAAAGATTATCAAAGAGGAGGTGGTCCAAAGGTATTTTTAGGATAATTTGGTACTCATCCCAACCTCCAACGTCACCTGCAAAAAGTCTAAAATATTGGTGGTTTTTCAAAAAATATTCACATTTCTTTAATTTTGAGATTTCAAGAATTTTTTACACACAAGATTAAGATATTGATTAAAAATCGAATACTGTGCTGTGCCGATTTCAATGTTTAAAGTTGAGTTAGATTTAAAAAGTAGAGTATTTCAATGTGGGGGGGGGGGGTAAATTTTTCGAAATTTTTATTATAAATTAGTTTCATTTCATGCCAAAATGATGACCGGAAATGTGGGTAATATGGCACCCCAATGAAAATTGAGCTCAATCAACATGTGTGAACTGTAAAACTAATTTTTACGGGTGCGATTATAGCAAAGATTCATAATTGGTGGGAAAAATTTTTCGAATTAAATTGTGATCGAGTTCAATCATTTTTTTTCTTTGAAAACATCAACCTTACACTTGATATGGACTGCTAATGCAATGTAAAAATCTAACGTTGTTTTGGGAAAAGAACAGGGCTGCAAGAACAAAAAAGAACGAAGAACCAAAGAACCAAAAAGAACCAAAAATTTGAAGAACAAGAACGAGAACGAGAACAAACTTTGTGAGTGTGAAAGAATGAGAACGAGAATGAGAACAATCAGAAAAGAACAGGAACGAGAACAGAACCCTCATAGAAAAATACTACTAGTATTTTGTAAAAACTACTAGTTTACTAGTAGTTTTATGAAGAATACTACAAGTTTTACGAAAATACTACTAATTTTTTACAAACTACTAGTTTTTGTACCACTAGTTTTCAAAAACACTACTAGTTTTTTACACATCAGTAGTACCATTACTACTAGTTTTTAAGAATACCACTAATATTCTATAAACTATTAGTATCTTACAACAAGTTTTCAAACACTATCAGTTTTTTACACATCAGTAGTACTATTACTACTAGTTTTTTAAAATACCACTAATATTTTATAAACCAATAGTACAAATCTGTACCACAAGTTTTCAAACACACTATCAGTTTTTTATACAGTACCTAGTAAGTTACCATAGTTTTTTGTATACCCACTAATATTTTTTGAGTAGTGATATTTTCAAAAATATTTCTCCATTTATTATGAACTCATAGTTTTTGAAATTTGTTAATTTTTCCATCATATTTCTTTGTAATATTTAAGATATGGATGCAATGCAATGGGCAATGAGAAATGATCATTATATTTTTCATATTACCTATTTAAAATTTTTTTTCAATTTTTTTAAAAATATAAAAAAGTTGTTTTTCAAAAGAACTGCTGAAAGTGATATATAGATATGAAAAATGGATGTCAATGGTATTTTTTAGATGAAAAGTCCATACTATTACTCAGACCATTTTTGAAAATACCTTTTTAATCACATAAATATTTAAATATTTTTTTAAAAACTTTTTGATGTTTAAAATTTTTTTCAAAATTAAATGGCATTATAGGTAGGTAGTTGAATTTTAATTCTGAATGAGAGTGGTCGTTTTAGATAAATATGAAAAAACATGTTTTTTTGTTTTTATTTCTTTCTTAATATCAAGACAATTTTCATAAAGTAGCAATTAAAATTGAGTTTTTTTTAAAATGGAAACTTCTCTTTTTTTTAAAAACTACAAAAATATTGTTTTTTCTTTTTATTGAAATAAAACATAATTCTAAATTTGAAAAAAATTAAAATCATTACTCCAAATCTGCTCACAATGGAATTAAAAAACAGTTTTACAACCATTTAAAAAATTCAGGCTTTACCCTTCTTCTTTTCATCTCCCTTTATTGTAAACCCCTTCATCCTTTAAAAAAATACTGTTAAATTCTTATTTTTCGCCCTCAAAAACATAGATTTTGATATTACTCAAAAAAATTATAAAATTCAAATTTCTCAAGGTCTTATCTCCTCCCCCCAACTCTCAACCCAACCTGTCATTTCCAAGCAAAAAACAAAAAGTATTGCCGAATTTAATTTATTGTATAACATCAAAAAATTGATTTAGATATGTCCCCTCAAAATTGCAATTTTTCAATTTTTCAGATTATTCTTAAATTATTTTGAATTTCAAGGCCCCATCCCCTAAAGGGTGGAGTAGAACTTCGTTAAATGTATCCTCTAACTTTATATTTATTGTAACATACAAAAAAAATGAAAAATCTCTCCATTTTAATCGAAATTGATGAAAAAAATCAGTTGAAAACTCGCGGAGATAGAATTTTTAGAGTGAAAATCACGTATTTTGAGGCCCCTGCCCCCGGGGGGTGTGGTAAAAATTCGTTTTTGCGGTCTAAAATCATCTTCTACATAGGCAAGTCGAATGGCATAAAAATTTTGTCAAAGTTCCACCAAGGGCCAAATGACCCCCAAATCACACCAGAGCCTTTGCATAAAATAATGTGATTTAAATTTAATCCCACTTTCGTTAAAAAATGGGAATAAATAAATTATCCAACAATTTGAAAGCGATTATTTGTGTTTAGAAAAAAAAACTGGGGTACCCAATTTGTATCCACTTTTTTTGGACTCCCAAAACTGAGTTTTACAAAAAGGGAAACAGCTTCCCCCAAATTATTATTTTTCGAATCTGATTGACAGGAAATGTTCCCAATGGTCCATTTTCGAAATACCTATTTTGGATGATTTTCTCAAGATATAGGGGCCAAAAACGAAATGGGGTACTTTTATTTCTTTAAAATGGCATTCTATGTTGAAAATACAACTACGCTATTGATTAGCGTTGCCAGACGAGTGTTTAGAGATATCACACGGTTTTTTTCATAGAGGGAATTTCTCATTTTTTGGCTTGAGAATATGCGCGCATATTCTCACTGAGAATATTTTCTGTGCCATCACTAGGCATATAGTTCAGATGTTAAAACTGAGGATACACTGGGTATTTTAAACTGTTTCTTAATTTAGTTAATTTCATATTCAGGAATGTAAAAGGCGGCTCCACAACCCTGTTCGGATTTGGATCCATCTGTGAATACTAGCATCCAATCTTGGTAATTCTTGTTTATGAGATCAGTGAGTGTAGTGTTAGGAGGACTATCATTTTGAGGTAGAAGTTGTATAGGGAATTTATTGGTGGCATCTTTAAAGGAGAGGTTGAAATATAAGGAGGTAGGAGAAGATATGATTTTTGTATTAATTCTACTCAATCTATTTGCTATGTAGTCAGGTCTCAATCGTACAAAAAAAGGCTTCCGTGCGAAATTTTTGTTAAAATTGATTTTGTGATTGATTCTTGTCCTGGACACTAAAACAAAGAAATTAAGCCCGTATGCCCTTTTTTTCCCCTCCCCCTTTCCTCAGGGTCCACCCCCCAACATTTCAAACGTGTGTATCGCTTTATCTATGGGTTGTAATGAAAAAATTTTCAAACAAAAGTTGTTCCTCAACACCTAATGTACATTTTCATTTCTTATCAAAATCCATTTTGGAGCAACTCCTGCCCCCCCAAATTTGAAAATGAAACAGTTTTCATCAAACTTCAAAATCCCGTTTTCTTCATTTTAAGGGAAAAGTTTCGGAGATACGACAAACTTTGTAACCACAAAAAGTATTCAGAATTGAATTTTCTTTCCAATGAGCTTTATCGCGACCATTTTCGTCAACTTTTTTTGACAGGGTGGATCTCTCCCCCTCCCCCTTCTCTCAAATGTTGGACTCACGAAAAAAAAATTGAACGATTTTTGTTTTTCGATATCTGAAGCATAATTTTATTTATTGTCGGAATTCATTTTGGAGCAAATTTTGTTTGTGGGTCCAAATTTTGTGAAAACGAGGAAGGGGGAGAGGTCCACTCTGTCGGGAAAATTTGATGAAAATGGTCGCGATAGAGCTCATTGGAAAGGAAATTCAATTCTGAATACTTTTTGTGATTACAAATTTTGTCGTACCTCTGAAACTTTTCGTTTAAAATAAGGAAAACGTGATTTTAAGATTTTCTCAAAAATATGTTTTGTTTCCAAATTTGGGGGGCAGGAGTTGCCCCAAAATGGATTTTGATAAGAAATGAAAATGTACATTGGGTGCTGAGAAACAACTTTTGTTTGAAAATTTTTTCATTACAACCCATAAATAAGGCGATACACACATTTGAAATGTTGGGGGGTGAACCCTGGGGAAAGGGGGAGGGGGAAAAAGGGCATACGGGCTTAATTTCTTTGTTTTAGTGTCCAGGACAAGAATCTATGATAAAATCAATTTTAACAGGAATAGCGCGCGGATGTACGATTGAGACCTGACTAATGGTAAGGGTAAGGTGCCCCATTATCGCCCACTTTTTTTTGAAGTCTCACCATTTCAAAAGTTTAAGGGCTGGAAATGTCATTGATGGCTTAATGGATACCTACATCCTTCCCCTACAATTGTGGAAAGCCCCGGGGCCATCCGTTAAAATTTAGTATTTTTTAGGAATTTTTTTCTGAAACATGTCAAAATGCGAGGTCGAAATTTTGGGTTCCTAATATCGACCACCGACTGATTTTGTCTGGTATGAACGAAATCTACTGGAAAACATTTTTTTCGTGCTCCTCTTTCACAGATGAACAATTTGAGACCAAAATGACAACCCTACGACCAAAATTCGAGAAAATTGAAAAAAACAAAATCGCTTAAAAACAACAAATTACATAGGATTTATAGGTGGTCGATAATGGGACACACCATAAAAATGAACTTTGAGTGATTTTTTTCTAACTTAAAGTTGTAATTATTAAAATGAGATGATTACATCAGAAACTTTGAACTTTCTCAATCACAAAAACACTAGAAACATTTAATTCGATAATTTTAAGAAAAAATTCCAATTCCAAGGCGTGCAAGCAATTGCTAAAAAAAGTTTTTGGCCTTCCAACTAGACCCCTGCGCCGATGACAGTTCCTTCAGCGGCGGCTAAAGTGGCCACACTGTCGGCGGCGGCGGCTCACGCCGGCTGAAAGCTTTCAAAATTTTTTGAAAAATCATGTTTGAAAAACAAAAAAATGCACTTTTTTTCACATTTTCAAGATGAAAAATCGCCTTTTCGATCTTTAAGTTACAATATTAATAGTCAAAAACAAAACGGCTCGAGCCGAGACATTTATCGGCGGCGGCGGGGGCAAAAAAACCCACATTTTTCGGCGGCGGCGGCGGCGTGGCGCGGCGGCGCAGGGGTCTACTTCCAACTTCTTCTTTTCTATTTTTCTCCGCGAGTTTTGGCTTTCAGGATGTCGGAGTGGTCTTATTTTTCCGGATTTTCGATGAAGAATATGAAAAAAAAAATTTCGGCTCGCTGTCGCCCATAGCGCCGGAGATAGGCGAGGTGGTCGACATTGGGCACTAGGCGATAATGGGGCACCTTACCCTTAGGTAATAATGGTAATTTGGCTTTAGAGAAACGCCATTTTGTGTATATGTTTACATGATCATCTATTATAGATTCTGATTCATTTTGACGTTTTCTCATTAAGAATTTATATCCTAAATATGATCTTCTAATTTTAAGTGGAGGTACTTTGGATTTAGCATGTATTGCAGGAATTGGTGTAGATTTCATAAATCTGCATGCTGTTCTAATGCAAGAGGATTGAAACTTATCAATTGTAGCTAAAACACTTTTTCATTTGTACTGTATCGAAAGTACGTTTTTTCATTGCTAATTTGTGGATCGGAAGTTCGTCTTTTCATTGTTGAGCTGTTGACACGGGTTTTAGTGTTTTTTGTGTTTACTTCCGCGTCCTAGTACACGGAAGTAAACTTCCGTGACCCAGTATACGAACCGCAGGAACGCGTACGCTTTACGTAAAAGTACTAATTGATGATTTTGAGAAGTACAAATGAAAAATATCTTACAATATAAGCATCGGTAGTGAGCATTTTCATGACTCCCGTATTTTCTCACTCGCCTTCGGCTCGTTTCGCAAACTTATGCTCGTCATGAAAAGGCTCACTTCCGCTGCTTGTATAGTAATATACTATTACTCGCATTATGATAGAAAATGGATCCATAATCTAATTTAGAACATATTGATTATCTTGATAATCTTGAATGACAAGGTTCAGTTTTTCAGGCAATAAGATTCAAATCTGACTATCACGTTTTAGTTCCGAAACTCGCCGCCAAGTAGTTATATTTTAGGCCAATGATTTGATAGAGGGGGAATATCTACAGAATATCCTCCTCGGATCAGGAATGAATACACATTTGACTCTGGATCAATATATAGAGCTCTGGCTATCCATACCAGCTGCGAACACATTCACAAACTCTACCACTCCCAACACTTCGACTACGACTTATCAATGCACAAACTACATATCGAACATGTAGCTAACTTATAAACTGATTCACTCGTAGCATCGAGGATGCTCCGAGGGTTAGATCTCCACCGGGCTGCAGGGTTACCAGCCATCCACAGAAGGGAGAAAGGGCCATATTCACCCTTCGCAGATTTAGGGAGAAATAGCTGAATTTTTACTAGCTCCTACATAATTTTGCCGCAAATGGAATTCCGAAAATCTAAATTCACATTTTGACATGGATATGTCTTAGGGGTGGGACATGGGGGTCAAAAATTTGAAAAGCGTTACGTTACATTACATTACGGTAGATCAAGACATAATGACATTATGTTAGACTTGAAAAAACTTAGAAAATTTATTTCAGATGAAAACATAATGATATTATACATGGATGATAGAAAACCTGAAGTCGAACAAATCTCCAAGCTCTGATGGGATAAGTAATGAGCATATAAAATTTGGTGGGAGGAAATTATGGAAAAAAATTTAAATTCTTTTTAACAAAATTCTTCATGAAAACGAAATCCCAACTTCCTGGCAAAAATCTGATATAATTCTAATTTATAAAAAAGGAGATAGACATAAAATCAAAAACTATAGACCAATCAGTATTAGCCCTACTTTATCTAAGCTCTTTTCAAAAATTATTAATTATCGTATTACCAGTTATTTAGAGACACATCAGCCTAAAGAACAGGCAGGTTTCCGAAAAAATTGGTCCACAATAGACCATCTACAAGTAACATTCAATTAGCATTTATAGATTTTACAAAAGCCTTTGACTCTCTAAAACATTGTTTTATTCTAAAATCGATAATGAACCAGGGTGTACCAATTTTTTATGTAAAAATCATTCTCAAATTATATCAAAATTTGTGGGCTAGAATAAACACAGAAAGGACAGGTCCATACTTCAGGGTAAAAAAATGTGTAAAACAAGGCGATCCACTATCTTCTCTCCTCTTTATATGAGGGGTACAAGTGGTGCATTGCACCCCCCCCCCCCAATTCTGACAGGTGCAAAGTATCATTTGCACCCCCCATCATATCACATCAGAGAAGGATTTTCAAAGCACTAAAACAATGAAAGAATTGTTTTTTTGGGCATTAAATATCAATTTTTTTCAAAGCATTGGGCATGAACAAAATCTCAATTTATAAACTACTTAAGGCAAAAGTGCGAAAAAAGCACATTTTTGTCCCCCTCCCCGAAAATTGTTCTAATTTTTTGAGTCTTTGTACACATTTTGCACCCACCGAAAAAAAAGCTTCCGACGCCACTTGGTGTGATCTATGTACAAACAACACTGCTTCTCGCGCAAAAATTGCAACTGAAAATTCGTTTTACCTTTTTAATTTATCAGGAGTTTATTGTATCAAAAAGGGTTTGTCAAGTCGCCACCTCTAAAAAATTTCATTCTGAAAATCATCCCAGCCTTAAAATCAATCTCACAAATCATACGACGATTTTTTTCAAGCATAGAGACTGGGATGATTTTTGGGATGAGATTTTGAAAGGGGCGCGGGCGGCGACTTGACATTTAAAAAAAATTAATATGAACAACCCCAATGATGGCATAGGTATACGGTACAGATAATCTCTTATCTAAAAATCAGTGAAAATTATCACAAATCACTGGGAAACAGTCAAATTGTAACACAATCAGTAAAAAAATTTGTCTGATGCAAACAATGAAACAATTGTTGGCAAATCGGTGAAAATTCCCTGAAAAGTCAGTTAAACTTCTAAAATTTGTTTAAAAAAGAAGGAATTCTTTGAAAAATCAGTGAAATTTTTTGAAAAATCTGGGAAAATCCACTGAATTGAAAAGAATTTTGCTGATTTTCCCTGTGCTGCACTTCTGACTTTTTGCAGTGACTTTTCACTGATTCAAAATGAGAGTCGCTATGTACCTATTATTGAAAAAAAATTCGTAGGATGAAAAGTGAATTTCCGAAATTTGAATATTTTGAACCTGTAAATGGAGTATAAAGGAGGTAGTTTGAGCCATATTTGAGCTGCTGAACACAAATCTGTTACAATTTTTTTGCAAAGAAAAAAGAAGTGAGATGTTCTATTTTTAGACTTATGCTACATACTATAAGGGTAAGGTTGCCATATTTCGACCACTTTTTTTCAAACTTCCACCAATCAAAGACTTTTTGAGGTAGAAACGTCGAAAATGGCTTAAAAAATACCTTGATCCTTCCTCTACCACTCCCTAAAATTTTGAGCCGATACAATCAATTTTGTATTTTTTGCGATTTTTTTTCTGAGGGAACTCAAAAATCAATTTTGAAATTTTGGGTTCCTAATTTCGACCACCAGCTGATTTCGCCCGCATAGAGCGGAATCTACCCGAAAAGAATTTTTTCATATTTTTCTTTCACAGATAAACAAAATGAGACCAAAACGACAACCCTACAGCCAAAACTCGCGGAGAAAATCAGAAAAAACAAAATCGCATTTAAAAAACAGATTACATAAGATAGCATAGCTGGTCGAGATTAGGGCACCCCAAACAATTTGAACTTTGGTGAAAATTTTTGTTGCGTACCTCCAGTTGTTTTCAAAAACGATGATTTTATCGAAATCTGACACCATGCCCCATCACAATCCACAATCATTTGGTAGAATGTATTTTAAAAAATTATTCATAATTTGAGATCAAAGAATACGTAAAAAAAAATTGTTCAGCTATAGGGCTGTTGAAACTGACGTCACAATTGAACTGGTGGGAAAATTTTGAATTTTCAAAGTATTTTTTTTTCTTAGCTACGAATTTTATTATTTTCACAAATTGTCACAAAACTTCATTTTTTTACAATAATTGATAAATTTATGAAAATTTCGTTAAATACGTACGAAATGAATGATTTTTTCTTTTTCCCACCAGCTCCTTATCACACTTTTTGATAAGGATGACGTAGTTTCAACAGCCCTATGCGATTTCGTTTTTGTTGAAATTATATTAATCGTTTAAATTCGTTCGAAAAAATACGCGGCTTGCAATATTAATAATAACTGGCTTCGGCCAAAATTCGATTTATGTAAACTCGCGTAAGTTCAATCGTTCGTTAAACTTTTAATGTTGTAATTTTCCTCGTCGTAAGAGGACATATTTTTTCTATTAATTTTTGTCTTTTTCCACTCGTCGGAAAAAGACTGTAATCGCGTATGTATTTATATTCGTTGAATACATGGAAATTAAATTGAAATTATCGAGTTTTCATTTCATTTGTTTGGTTTTCGGGTTTTCTTTTTTTAATGAAAAAGTTAACGTCGATTCGAGTATCGTAAAACTGCGTAATTTTTCCGGACCGGAAAATTCTTACGTAGATTTTCCGCGACATCGGGAAACTCAATTTTCGTTTTCGAGTTAATATCGTGGGAAAACGAGAGAAGATATCGAGAAAATCTTCGCAGACGTAAATTTCGTTCGTTAGGCTTAGGTTAGTAGGTTACGAAGAACCTAACCTAACCTAACCTCACCTTACCTAAGATTAGGTAGGTAACTTTACGTAAGCCGTCGTAGAAAAAATTTTCCGAATTTCCCGACCAGATCGGGAAAACTCGATTTTGAAAAGTAGTTTTTCACACTCGCTTTAAATTCTCGCACCTTGGGAAAGCTCTCTCGTTTTTTCCTCACGCACCTCGGACCGGAAAATACAACATTTTCCGTACAGTTTTTTTCAATTTTCTCCCCTAATTTTGCTTGTAGGGTTGTGATTTTGGTCTCAAATTGTTCATCTATGAAAAAGGAACATGAAAAATTTATTTTCGTGTAAATTGCATCCATAGCGGCCGAAATCGTCCAGTGGTCGAAATTAGGAAGCGGTCGAAGTTATGGCAATTTACCTTTATGTACATAGGTACCTACTTACTTTAAATTACAAAAATCACGAAAAATAAATGAAATAAAGTAAAAATTGGGTACATGGGGTACGTATTTGTTTAACTAATGATTTTTCGAATTCAAATTGTAGGTAGGTGGGTAGGTACTAGGTAGACAAGCAGGCAGGCAGGCAGGCAGATAGGTATTTGGAAAAACAGAAATCACATTTTTTGACTTCTCTATGTGAACTTTTGATATTTCAAATTTAAATTTAAATTAAATTCACAGAATTAGGGATTTTATCAGTTTATTAAATTTTTATTACCCACTTTTTTTTCGTTCTTTTCATTATTTTTGAGCTTTTGAAATTTTGAATTCATTAAAATTAAAATTAAGACTAGTTCAACCTACTCATATTCATTGGAAAATTTCAGAACAAAACCGTTTCAAACACTGTTACTCACTTAAAAATCATTTTTGTATCTTGTTGAATGAATGCTCTTGCTCTTGATTTAAAAAGCTTCTTCACCTCAAAAATAAAAAAGTATTTTTAAAAATTCCAAAAATTGTAAAATAGTGGCACTACAACTTCCAAAAATTTTCAATTACTACCTATCATTTTCAACATTTTTCACAACAAATGCAATAATTGTATTTATTTTAAAATTATTGAGCAGCTGAGATTGAGATCACATCAGTTGAACAATTATTTTATAATCACGTTTATATATTTCAAGATCCCTCTCCAAACACCATATATAAAAAAAAAAGTTTCACGTTCAGACGTAAGAAATTGTATGTATAAATCATCCCTTTAAATTTAAAATGCAGATGGGATTTTCTACAAGTTGTCCTTTTTACAATATGATCTTTCTACTCCAAAACCATTTTGGACAAGTGGTAGAAAAATGGAAACGATTACGTATTTGTATGAATTGTCCATGTTTCTACAGTATGACGAATTCCAAAAGTGATTTTCTACAAGTTGTCCTTCCAAACACAATTTATACGAAAAGATTTATGCTTATGCATAAGAAATTGCCTAAAATCATCTCCGTTTGAAACCTGTTTACGTTTTAAAAATAACACCCACTGATTAGTACCAGTTGGTAAATGGGAATTGTAGTGATGGGCAAAATTCGATTATTTGAAATAATCGACAATCGATTAATCGATGGGAAAAATAATCGATTAATCGATTATAATCGCAGAAGGCAATTTGAACGATTATTTCATTGTTTTGGCCCATTTTTCCAAAATTTTGTTAAAAATTCCATAAAAGTTTCCATGGACCTCACAAATTACCTCAAAGTCAAAAGTTTGAGGCCCGTAAAAATTTTTCAGGAATTTTTCAAAGTGCCCCACATGCCAAAGATTTTTTAAAAATTTCAGAAAAAATGTGACAACTTGGCAAAAAATACACATTAATTAGTGTAAAGCTCTTTTTTTCTACATTTTCTTCAAAATTTCCCCTATTTTTCAATTTTTTTCCCCAATTTTAGCTCAAAAAATGAAAAAAGAAAATTAATCGATTGTGCGATTATTTTGGAAAATAATCGATTAATCTAGATCGATTATTTTTTAGGTCGATTAATCGATTATTGAAATAATCGATTAATAATCGCCCATCACTAGGGAATTGATGTGTATTGCAGGGAACTAGATCGTTGGTAATCCTGTCTTCAGAACAGTTGAGCTGTGGTGATAAGCACATCACTGCGTTGCCAAGAGTAACCACCGTTCGGGACTAAAAGGCAGTACGCTATACACACTCAAGTTCTTAAGGCACTGCCGACGGAGTCCCCCCAACAATACAGCAGAATTGTGAAAGTAGTATGACGCGGTAGGAGTAAGTTTCAGGTAGTTAACCGGATACCAGGTAGACCGCGAACGTGTTTAGGGAAGTAATGGTAGTGTCGTTCTTTTTTAAAGCTGTGATTATTTATATTGACGCTGACCGTACACCGAAAAATTAGCTGGTTTGTAAAATGAGTGGTGGATTTTATTTCTGAAGGCAGAGCATAGATAAAATACTTATAATAGTAAAATGAAAATGAAGAAAATATCTACTAGAATTTTCTCAAGTTCTACCAGACGCAGACAGAAAGGTTTCAAACTCATCGGGTAATATTATACTTGTACATTGTCAAATTCACTTGTGGTCCAGTTTTTTTAAATGAAAAATTCAAAATTTATTGGTCGGAGGGAGATGGGTATTGCTAAATTTTGAGTGGTAGTTCTACAATAATACGTAGCATAAAATGGGCAACAATTTCGATTCTATGACCTCAAATTCGAGGATAAATATGTATAGTTTGTTTTATTTAATTTCATTTCGCCCAAATTTGGAAATTTGTCATTTTTTGAAAATTATTTTTTCCGGACCTAATAAGGAAAGTATTAAGAAAATCGAAAAATTAGTAATCACAAAAATTACTCAGGGTATCATGTTCTATAGGAATAGTAAGTTTTGAAAACCTAATTACCAACCTTTTTCATTCGTACTAGCCTATTGTAGGATGAAAAATTCGAGTAGGTAATCACGACTTCAAAACAAACCACTCCTATAGAATTCAACATTCTGAGTAATTTTTGTGATTACAAATTTTTCAATTTACTCAATAGTTTCCTTAATATTGAGGAAGAAAGAATTGCCAAAAAATGGAAAATATCTAAATTTTAGGCAAAAAAATTCATTTAGGATAGACCAAAAGTGATTCTTCCCCAAATCGAGGTCGTAGAATCCAAATTTTGGGTCGATTTTATCCTAAGAGCAACCCAAGGGCCCCACTCAAATTTTCATGCTTTTTTCCATTTTAAACTTTTGAAAATAAATTTTTTTTGAAAAAATTCCACACGTGCACCGATGATGTGAAAATTCAGAAGTGTACAAAATTTGAACCTTTTTGGTTCGGTAGAAGCTGAGAAAATTGATTTTTTTGTCGATTTCATCGCGATTTTCTGATTTTCTGCTGCACTCAAAAAAGTACACTGTATGCTATCGTACTAGGCTACGTTTTTTCATTCGAAGCGAAGAAGCGAAGTTTCCTGGCAAATTACGATATTTTCCCATTTCCTCAGCTTCTACTGAATGGATTTTGTTCAAATTTGGCAAACGAATACATTTTTACATCTTCGATGCACGTGCGAAATTTTTTCAGAAAAAAATTTATTTTCAAAAGCCGAAAATGGAAAAATGCATGAAAATTTGAGTGAGGGCCTTTGGGTTGTTCTTAGGATGAAATCGACCCAAAATTTGGATTCTGCGACCTCGATTTAGGGAGGAGCCACTTTCGGTGTATCCTAAATAAATTTTTTTGCCCAAAATTTGGATATTTTCCATTTTTTGGCAATTCTTTCTTCCCCAATATTAAGGAAACTATTGAGTAAATCGAAAAATTTGTAATCACAAAAATTACTCAGAATGTTGAATTCTATAGGAGTGGTTTGTTTTGAAGTCGTAATTACCTACCCGAATTTTTCATCCTATAATAGGCTAGTACGAATGAAAAAGGTTGGTAATTAAGTTTCTAAAACCTACTATTCCTATAGAACTCGACACCCTGAATAATGTTTGTGATTACAAATTTTTCAATTTTTTCAATACTTTCCTTAATATTGAGGATAAAAGAATTGTAAAAAAATTGAAAATCTTCAAATTTTGGACAAAAAACAAATTAGTGGAAACCGAATGTGTTTACCCCCTATTTTGAGGTCGCAGACTCCAAATTTTAGGTCAGTAGTTACTCCCCTCCCCCACACTCACACACAAACAAACTTCAACTCATATTCCCTCTTTCCGTCATTGAAAATGAAATTTTCTTTGAAAAAATTCAACACAGGCATCGTTGATGCAGAAATACAGAAGTATGCGAAATTTGAACATAATCTATTTGGTAGACGTCGAGAAAATGGAAAAAAATCGTAATAAAATTTTTTCAGGATTTTTTTTTATAAAACAAAAAGAGAGAAATATGTGCCAAAATGGGAGTATGGGGCACTGAGGTAACTCCTAGGATGGAGTTGATCAAACATTTGCATTCTGCGATCTCGATTTAGGGGAAAACACTTTCGGTTTGTACTAGGTAATTCTTTTTTTTGCCCAAAGTTTAGAGGTTTTCAATTCTTTACAATTGTGGCGTTCTATTCTATAGGAAAAGAGTCAACATTGTCGCAAAGTTGATTTCGAGAAAAAAGCAAAAAAGTGAATTTGGGTCAGGGCTCCAAAACCAACTTATTCGGATTCTACATAAAATTCTCTATAAGGTGAAAAAAATTGCAATTTTTGCACCATAAATACGTTTTTAACGAAAAAAAAATCATTTGAAAACTTTAAACGCGTTTTTCTCGAAACGTATGTTTTTTCAACTTCAAATTTCAAACTCTGTCATAAAACCGGCTATTTTGTATGAAAAAAGGTCACTAGTAGCTCATTTGAAAAGTAATTTCAAGTAGTTTCAAAATATGGTAATATCTCGAAAATGACTTAATGCGACAATGTTGACCCTTTTAAAGAAAACCACAATTCTTGTTTTCTAAAGTGTAACGAAATAATTAGGCAAACTAAAAAATTTATGATCACCAGCATCATTCAGTCTATCGAGAACTATCGTAATTAGTAATCTCGAATTCTTAATTACCTACTTACATTCGCATGCCTATAGGTAACAGGATTAAAAAGTTGATAGGTAATCAGGACTTGAATTTGAAGACGATGTATTTCCATGGACAGTGGTGTTGAAAAGTGTAGTACATTGTACCCCCCCCCCCTCACATCAGTGACTGAAGTACAAAGAGTCAAATGAACAAATGTCTCCTCCCCCCCTTACTTACATCAGATAAGGGGTTTCAAAGAATGAAAAAAAAAACGTTTTCTTTGGAGATTAAAAATTTATTTTTTTTCAAAGCTTTGCTTGGGCATAAATACGTATATTATATTATTACCATTAGGTACCTATGTAAATTATTTTAGGCGATAGAACAGAAGAAGGCTTCCTTTTATCTCCCCCCCCCCCAAAAAAAAAAATCTCTCGGTTAAAAATTTCGAATTTGGGCAAAATAAAATGAAATAGTAAGTAGAAAACGTATGTTTTTATCCCGAACCCCGTAAAAAATACCTTCCCTCTTTAAAAAATTTTAAATACATATATAGGTAATGTAGAAAATAAGTGGCAATTTTTCAAAATTTGAACAAAATCCAATTCTTAAAGTTCAGTTTTGTAGCAAAATTGTTCTCAGATCTCAGTGTTCCACGAATATTCGGATTTTTCCGAATATCCGGATATTAATATCCTTCACATTTCACCTGGATTTCTATTTTCAAGAGAAAATCGAATTAAAATAAAATGTTTTTTGATATAAAGGGAGAGAATAATTGGTACCTACAGTACAAACTAATAAAGGAGGTATCTCAACTGGAAGTGAAATTTTCAGCCGAAAAAAAATAATAAATCGAAATAAGTACATCATAAAAGAATCCTATATCCGAAATTTTAGACGTTGAAGTTCATTTTTCAAAATTATTTTATCACCCTGAAAAATATGAAAATTTGATGTTGACGTACCTACAGTGACGTACCGAAGGCATTTCCCCCCGGGGGGGGAGAAGAGGTGAAAATCCCAACTCAAATCAGCTACATACAGCTGATATCAGACTTCCGAGGGAGGGGGTAAGATTCAAATTTGCTAAGTAACTAATTTTTTTCAAACTTTTCCGGCTGATTTCTTAAAATTTACATGTAGGTACTAATTTTTCCCAAAGCACGTGAGGTTTTTTTGATTTTTTTTACTCGTTTTCATTATTTTTGCGAACTTTTGAAGTTTATACAACCCATTATAAGACCCTTTTCGAGATAAAAAATTTGAATAAATTTTTCATTGGTTACTCAAATTTATATATTTTTTTCAAACCTACAGGCAATCTCATTGTAGTTGAAAAAACATACGAAATTGTTTATTTGCCTTGAGCAAAGAAAGGGTGGAAGTTTCGAAGAAAAATCACCTATAATTTTACATCAATAAAATTTTGTAATTTCAATGTAGAGAATAAGTAGATGGATTTGGCCCGAGCGAAGCAAGGGCGAAAATTGTAGAAAACCTCAAATTGAATGTGCAATAAAATAGTGTTTTGGAAGAATAAAATTTAATGAAAAATCGACTGCTGATCTACTTTGAAATGATTTCTCAAAGTAGAAATATAATATAGCCAAGTTTTAAGGAGAACAAGAGCAATGAAATTAATTGGAATAATTTTGAAGAAAAATGCGAAAAAATCTCGTCCAAATTACAAGTACCCACCAGTATAAATTTTTTTTAGTTGACGAGTGAAAATTTTTAAAATGACAAGGTAATTAATCGTTTTTTTTTTCTAAAAAAAGCATAAATTACAACGGTTTAATCCTTCGCTGGGAAAATGACAAATTTTCAGTAGGAAAAGGTTGGAAAAATGACTAAATTTCCCCAACTAACAAGTGAAAATTTTGTTGATTGATGTCCGACTTTTAAAATAGGTAACCATTTTATTTATTCATTTTTTATTAAGAAAATAAATGCCAATCGTCCCAACTGATATTTCTACTTATCTTTTGGGAGAATGATCAATTTTGAGTTAGAAAAATAACCATTTTCGAGCTGGGAAAATTGCCAATTTTGGGTTGGAACAAGTGAAAATTTTGTTGATTTCCAAATTTTAAAATAACCATTTCATCCATTATTTTTCATCAAAAAAATTAAAGCTCCCCCTCTCCTCCTATCGCCTATCGGTACGTCTTTGAGTGCCTAATCAACAAAAAAACGGAAATTTGAAATAGGTAAACCTTATTTTCGACCTTCAGAATTGATTGAACGTGGTTCTGAGACGTTTTGAAGTCTGCAAAATTTTTTGGAAATTAATGGTCCATAAGAACGTCAGTACCTATAAGGTAATAGTAGATTACCCATACCGATGACCTATTTGATAGATTCAAGCATTATTTTCTAAAATTCCTATTTTTCAATTTAAATCCATAAATCTTTTTGGTAGAAAATTTTTCTGAAAAAAATTTTAAAATACGTCAATAGCATATCTACGCATTGAAGTAAAAAGTTGAAAGCTGGTAGATACCCTATTTTAGATAAAACCGGTCACTAATATGTGTAATCTGCGATTAAAGGGGTGGAAATGCTTTCAATCGATTCGAAAGGTCGAAAATGAGGTATATTTCAAATTTCAGATTTTTCTGTTGATTAGAAATTAGATTAAATATTCATGTTTTGCTGGGTGATGAGGTAATTTTTTAAACTTCAAAAATTCGTCAAAATCCGAGAAATTAACTTCAGCGCCTGAAATTTTGAATGGGTTCTTTTATGACGTACTTTCGAATTATTTTTGCTCTGGCTAAAAATTTTACTCTAAGGCTGTTACAATTATATTTTTTCAATTTTTACATCAGAACCTAAGAAATAGAACTCGATTTGCCTTTTTTTCATACTAGGTACAATAATATACAATAGAGTGACAGTGAACGCATGCCACATTCCATTCCAAAAAAAATATACCGCCCTTCCACCTCCTCCTTATACCCTAAAGGTAACAGTTAATTTCTTTCATCGCCTTGCCATGTACCATGTACACGACTATATACACGTACCGGGATCCTAAGGACAATATTCCAGGAACCGGTTTCCTGTAGTCTCCTTTCTTTCCTTGTAATGTAACTGACTCATCTACAAAACCACCCACGCATAGAGATCTGCGCCGAGACAAATTCGAATTTCACCATTCAGGGAAGAAGCAGGGAATTAGACCGAATACGTAACGTAAAAACTAAGGTAGATCCCATGATTTGTCAGGTCCTCAGGTACCTCAAAAAATAAATGCACATGCAACGTTCAATGCTGATTCATTTATCGAGGTATACCCGGGTATACCGGGGTTCACTTCTCGTTTCGTCGCCTCGTTGCAGCGTTGCCAAATAGGGTATGGTAGGGGACCCGGTCGGTAATCCCGTTCTTAAAACACATAACACATTGATGGTGCATTGTGGTGTGGAACCAAAGCATGACTGTCACAAATCAAATGTTATTGTCTGAAAATCTGAACCTTGTCAATCGGACCGTTTTGACAAATTTTTCACTTTTAATATAGGTGTCAAAGAACTATAAATTGGTTTACTTCGTATTTTCAACAATAGCACCATGAACTTGAAGATAAGCTTATTTTACTTGTCGTTTTGTTTTGCTGTGGCGATTTCCATGTCAGTCCCTGCCTCGATTGACCAACAATGGGAAGACTACAAAGTTTGTTTGAAATTATAGATTTTTCTTATGGATTCTCAATATGGTACACATAAACTAATCTGCATCGTTTTTCCTTTCAAAGAAAAAATTTAATAAAACGTACCGCAATTCCGAAGTAGAAATAGGTTATAAAGAAAATTTTATAAAGAATGTTGAAAGAATTAACCATCATAATGAACAATATGAGATGAGAAATGTTTCATATAAACTTGGTATCAATCAGTTGGTAGATTTGGTAAGGCTTATTAATTTTTCATTATTTTAATTTGATGGTTTAGAAAAATTAAATTGGGATTGTCCTTCTTGTTTAGAGTGATACACAGATTTCAGAATTTAAACTCCCTAACAGACTTAGAGTTACAGAATCAGAATACTGGTATAAGCCAAATCATGATGCCACGACCAAGGTTCCCAATGTTTTTGACTGGAGGTCTAATGGAATTCCATCCGTAGTAAAAGATAAAGGAAATTGTATGAGTGATTACGCTTTTGCAGCTGTAAGTATGAATTTGAGTTGAAATTTGGATAGATTATTTTTCAAGCGAGTATCAAGATGTGATTTAAATTTTAAAATTAATCAATTTGTATGCAACGTTTCAGATTGGTATGTTGGAAGGATATGTATTTAAAAAAACAGGTAAGTACATACAGCTTAGCACACAAGACCTCATAGATTGCAGTACAAGCAAAGGAAATGCTGGTTGCCGTGGTGGTTTTGTGAAAAACACTTTTTTATATGTTCAAGAGCAGAGGGGTATTTCAACTGAAGAATTATATCCGCTCAGTATAGAAAGAGTGAGTATTTTGTTAGTACTTTTTTTCATGTTGAGTACATACCTACCGACATTTGCTTGGCATTCATATTAATGTTAATAGGAGTTGATGGAATGTAGAGAAAACATAACACGAGATGGAATCTCCAGGAACTACTTAAAATTTGATTGCACGGATGTTTTACCCCGCGGAGATGAACAAGAAATGAAATATGTTGTTTCTCATTATGGCCCCATAGCAGCTAAGATATCTGCTCCGACAAATTTTTTTTTCTATAAAGGCATATACTTTTAATCAGTTCATTTTCGCGTGACACAAGTTTCTTTAGAATGGAATAGGTACTTCACTAATACTTAGATGATTTTTGCAGAAGGAATTTTTACCGGGGAAGATTGCAGAACAGACATTGTAGATTACAATGTTTTAATAGTCGGTTACAACAAAACGCAAGCAGGAGAAGAATACTGGACTGTAAAAAATTGGATGGGCCCAGATTGGGGTGAACAAGGATATGCTAGAATTGCACGCAATAAGAACAACACTTGTGGAATAGCCAGTAGGGCTTGGAAACTCGAGCAATGGGTGTATGAAAAATAGTTAGGAAAATGTTCTACAATATTCTAATTGTGTCAAGTAACACGTTTCACATATTTCCATAAAATTATTTTTATATTGTAACATTAATTTTAATAACACAGGTCGACATGGAAAATGCTGTTTGAAGTTTAATGGGTGATTTTTATAGCATTTTTTGCGCTGATCACGAGAAAAATAGTGAAAAAATTCCATCAACTAAGGATTTTTCACGATTTAAATTTTTCGTTCAATGATTTTTCTACTTTTTTTTTGATAACTTTTGCACTTCAAGTCGATTTTATGAAAAAAGGAGGGGTTCTACGAAAAAAATAAATAGAACATAAATTGTAGAGCGTCAAATTTCCTATCTGCAGAGTTCGAGTATTTTTTTTCTTAGGAGACTTAGTTTTCGAGATATTTTAGCTCAAAGTTCAAATTTAAAAAAAAAAATTGAAAAAATCTCAAAAACCAGGCCTCTCAAGAAAAAACTAATTGGGCTTTGTAGATAGGAAATTAGACGTTCTACAATCTATGTTTCATTCATTTTTTGCGTAGGACCCTTTCTTTTGCCAGAAAATCGACTTTAATGGACAAAATTTACATTAAAAAATATAAAACCAATTTTCAACAAAAAATGTCAATTATAAAAAATCCTGACGCGATGGGGTAAAACTGAAATCATTTTCGAACTCTGCATTAAAAAGTGGGTCAGAAACACCAATCAGAATCAATTAAGTAGAAAGTAAATTGTCGATTTGCCATCCTTTGATATTTCTATTGTTGCAAATGGGAAATGTTAAAAATGGGGTTCATGACAAAAATACGATTTTCTGGCGAAAGACAAGGTCCTATGCACAAAATGAATGGAACATAACTTAGTTTTTTCTTGGGAGGCTTGGTTTTTGAGATATTTTCGATTTTTTTTTAAAAAGTTAAACTTTGAACTTTGAGCGAAAATATCTAGAAGACTAAGCCTCCTAAGAAAAAACTACTCGGACTTTACGGATAGGAAATTTGACGCTCTACAATTAATGTTCTATTCATTTTTTTCGTAGAACCCTTTTCTCTTCTCAAAAAATCGGCTTGAAGTGTCAAAAGTTATCAAAAAAAGTAGAAAAATTGTTCAACAAAAAATTCTCAAATTGTGAGAAGTCCTTGGGTGATGGAATTTTTTCACTGCTTTTTTCGTGATCAGCGTGAAAAATACTATAAGTAAAAAACACCCATTAAACTTCAAACAGCATTTCAAAAGTTAAAAAATGTCGACCTGTGTAATTATTTTTTAGTAAATAAGTACTAACGTAAGAGTTTGCTTCAAAATATGCGGGTGTTCGATTTATTTCTTCAAATATATGTACCCAAGCTTATTACATTTTTAAATCGACACTTTGTTATTTTTTTCATGATGTGAAATGTTCGGTATTGCTCGATGACTTGAAATTAAATTTTTTCATTTCTTCGGCATAATACTTGCTGCAAGTTCTAATAAATTTTATTCTCTGCTGTGATGTGAAATTTTCAAAAACTAGGGATCGAAAAATTGAGTCGATTTCGAACTCAGTGACTTCAGATTAGTGAGAATTCATGTGTTACACGCTATTTTCATTTATTTTTTCACTAGTTTTTTCAAAATTTGAAGCCAGGAAGGCACTTACGGGTAAAATCTAAAAAATAAGCAAATATTCGAACTCAAGAGCCCTCAAAAACTTAACAAAAGGCACGTCGCACATTATATATAGGTATATATTTTTTTTAAATTCTGATCTTGTCAAGGGGGCTGATTAAGGGGTTTGAAGGGGTCGGATGAGAAAACTGAGTACATATTCGAACTCGGCGCCTTCGAATTAGTTAAAATGGATGTGTTACTTCACTTTATTTTATTTTTTTTAGTTTTGATCTAAATTGAGGGCCCCCTGTACCTACCCTCCAGGGATGTCCAGATTCTATTTCTAAAATTTATGGACCGAAAAAGAAGTGAAAAGGGCTCTTCATAGTAATTTTTCAGACTTTTGAATGGTAGCCTTCATTTTTTGTAGTTACCATAAAAATTCAACTTTTACCACAAAAGTTCAACTTTCTAGGGAAAAATTGTCAGGCATGAACAGGTGTGATTTTACCTGACCAGGCATGAGCAGGACAACAAAGGTAAGGTTTTCGAATAAATTTCCATTGTAGGAAGCCAGGCCTGCTCTGGCCTGCTCAATCACAATCATTTCTCATTATCGATCAGGCCTGAGCAGGGTGATCCAGTCATGCTCATACCTAAAGATTTTCTCCTGGGTTTCAAGTTTGGTATTCAAAATGTGATTATCGATTTTGAATCTCCTATCAATTCTTGTTCGCACCCCGTAAACCGTTTTCCCTTAAGTACAATCAATATTGAGGTATAGGCCTTCAAAGTTGGTTAGCTTGGGGGAAAATTGCAATTCTCAAAATTACAAATTCTGCCTCTGAGGTGAAAGAGAGGATTAAAACTTGCAAACTGTTTAGCAAAAAATTCTCCATTTTGGTCTCACCTCCACTCCGCCGGTCAAATTTTGGGTTTGAGATCGAAATAATTTCAATAATGAATTCAAGAGGTCAAAAAAGGTGTATTTCGATACCTTGCTCGATAAAATTGAAAATTTTTCAGTCTTGGTCCCACCTCCATCTTTGTGGAGACATCGTTCGAAATAATTTCGAGATTTCAGTTTTTTGATTTTCTTTCACGCCCCTGAGCTTCCTCACTCCTCTCTACTGGAAAAAAGATAACATAGGAACCAAATTCATAATAAACAAGTTTCTATGTAATTGCGCTAAGTCTTCGGTTCAGAAATTGTACGATTTAGTTGAATTTCAAATCATATTATGGCACACGGTGACGAAACGAGGTGAAGGACTGTTTATTTTTTTGTATAAAAATTGAAATTGAGATGAGAACCACGTGAGCTGTTGAATGCCGGATTCATTTAATTATTTTCATTTATTATGGTACGTACTACTGTGATCATGATAATTACTTTTGATGACGATGACCTCCCCCTTTCAAAATATCGTTTAATTCATTAAGTAAGTACATTTTTATACAAAATTTTAGCATTTTCAAATTAAAAGCCTATTTCTAGTGATACCTATTTATTGTACTTTGTTCAAGTCTTGATTTTATATACATGGTGTAATGAGAATTATGATTAATACCTAATTAATAGGAAAATAACATCGATAAAGTCAATTTATCTCAGTATTAGAATCAGAATTTCTTATGAACTTCTCCCCTTCTTCGGAAACCATTCCATATGATTAGCCGTCCATTAAACAGATAAGACGTGGGTGTCTGTAGTTCTCTTCTAGCGTTCTAACAACGGCCGCGACCCACCTAAATCGTGATTTTATTGTACAAATAAGTAGGTACTAGGTATATTTACTGTGCATTGTGCGACAAACAGAACGACAATTCGGTGTATTTTTCCTTACGTTTCAGCTCAGTACGTCGTTAATTTCAACGTTAGGTATTTTATAGATTTAGTTAGGTACTGAACTACATACGTATGTACTGAAAAACTGAAGCAGTGGTATAGCGAGAAAATATTCGCCGGGTGAGAAGAAAATTGGTGCGAAGAATTCACTGAGGCCGAAAGGGCAAAAATTTTGGAAAAACCCTTAATTGCCCGTAAAAAAACAACGAATTTCATAAATGTTTTGTTGATATTAATTTAGAAAATTGTGATTAAGGCCTTCTATAGGTAAATTTTGAAGTTGAAGTCAATATCCTAAAAATATTCAAGACTTTCAAGCAAAAAATGATAAATTTCATGTATTGCGAATTAAGATCCCAATAGGTTTGAAAATTTACAAAAAGTTCAAAATTTCTGTTATGTAACTCAATTAGGTATATCCTCATCGTACCCAATATTTCGATTACATCAATTTTCGTGAATACATATTCAAGTTGAAAATATTATTCAAACAACAAATATAAATAAGTAGTTTTTTTTAAAAAGTCAAAAATTTCAGAAATCTGAGCCATACAAATAAGCATCTACCGAGTGACTCAAAAATCTTGCAACCCAAGTATTTCTCTTTGTCCTACGCTGACCTGATCGAAGGGTTGCCTACAATTAGATCGTCGTCGAGGGACAAGGTCAACGTCGCACTTAAAATATCCGGAAAGGAATTTTGATAAGGCAACATCTGCATTCAATAATTTTTGATCCTTATTCAAAACTCCAATTTTTTTGAATTTTGGATTTTGAAACTGTTCGATACGACCTTAAACCTTTTCATGGTTTTTAAAACAATTCGAAGAGATTCTGACAAATAAAACATGAAATTACTACCTATCTCGTTTATGACTTTTGAACGAAATTTTTTATGCAGATTACAACTTTTTTTTGATTAAAATTATAATCATTTACTTATTTTTTGTTAACTTGGGAGATATTCCGATTTAAAGTAAAATCTTGAGCCAAAACGAAAATAAATCGAAAGTACATCATAAAAAAACCCCGATATCCAGAATTTCAAGTTCTGAAATTCAAATCTCGAATTTTGGTGGATTTTTGAAATTTTAAAATTAGGTAGTCCATCACTTTAATTTTAATCCGTTCTCACAAATTTTTCACCCCGTGTGGTATTGGAACCTGAGTCCCTACACCTATATATCTCTAACCTACAAAATGGCCTGACTATTACACTAGCAGGTGCGTATATTATATGGAAATTACTTAATATGTACCATTATCTTGAATGGCAAAGTTCAGTTTTTCAGACAGTTAAGGTAAAATCTGACTATCACGTTTTTCGTAGTTCCGAAACTCACCGCCAAATGGATTAAAATTAAAATGATGGACTACCTACCTAATTTTAAAATTTCAAAAATCCACCAAAATTCGCGATTTGAATTTCAGAATATAAAAGCATATCTACAAACTTTCAGCTTTTTACCTGAATGCATGAGCTTTTGGCTTTTTGCAAATTTTTTCCAGAAAAAATTCCTGCCAAAAATGGATTAGAACTCGAAGTAACAAATTTTGGAAAATTGTGTTTCAATAAATTAAATAGGTCACTAACATGGATAATCTACGATTGATCTTCAGTGCTAGAAAATTCTGAAATTTCCTAGAGGCGGAGGCTTCGAAACGTTCCAAACCAGATTCTATTCCATTCAGGAGGTCAAAAATATGGTACAATAGCAAATTTCAGGGTTAATTTTGTTGATAAGATCACATTTTTATATTTTGTGGAGAGATGAGGAGAATTTGAAATTTCAAAAAAAGATCCGAATCATTCCGATATTTCCGAAGCAACGCTACTTTGACTTTTGTCTTCTTCTCCTTTTCCTATTGTCATCTATTTTGAGGATGAAAAATACTGTACCTAAAAGCAAAACAGGGTAGAACTGTGTGACTTTCTAAAACTCTGGACACCATTTAAACGGACCATTGTGACAAATTTTTCACTTTTATTATAGGTATCAAAGAACTATCATTTTACTTCGTATTTTCAACAATAGCACCATGAACTTGAAGTTTGGCTTATTTTATTTGTCATTTTGTTTTGCTGCGGCGATTTCCATGGCAGTCCCTGCCTCCATCGACCAACAATGGGAAGATTACAAAGTTTGTTTAAAATGATTGATTTTTCTTAGGATTCTCAATAAGGTATGATTAAACTAATCCGCATCGCTTTTCCTTCTTAGAAAAAATTTCATAAAATGTACCAAGATTCTGAAGTAGAATCAGTTTATAAAGGAAATTTTATGAAGAATGTTGAAAGAATTAACCATCATAATGAACAATATGAGATGAAAAATGTTTCATATAAACTTGGTATTAATCAGTTGGCAGATTCGGTAAGGCTCATTGATTTTTCATTGCTTTAATTTGGTGGTTTAGAAAAATTAAATTGGGAGTTTACTTCTTGTTCAGAGCGATACACAGATTTCAAAATTGAAATGCAGTACAAGACTTACAAGGGAGCTACCTGAAGTCGGACACACGGAATGAAAACATTTTTTCACATGCTTGTAGAGCATCACCAAATACTTCCACCCACTGACTTGTGTGTGCAAATTCAACTGTACCTACTGAGAAATACATAATTTCTAAAATATTGCTTTGTTGGAAAATATTGAGATATAAATGATCGAAAATGGATGTAAACGATTTTGTGTAAATTCAACTGTACCTACTGAGAAATACATAATTTCTGAAATATTGCTTTGTTGGAAAATATTGAGATATAAATGATCGAAAATGGATGTAAACGATTTCCTATTCTCCTAAGGTGATTTTCGACTTTAAAACGAATTCCTCCCCGATGAAAAATTTTTAGATCTAATCATATCTAATGCTTTAGATATGATTAGATCTCAGAAATGTCCCAATCTAATCATATCTGTTTAGATCTAATTAGATCTAATTAGATGTGACTTTTAATGCAATTTTATAAAATTTAAAATATTGTAGTCCAGTGGCGGATTTCCCTAAAGGCCCACAAAGCACGTGCTTGGAGCGCCAAATTTTCAAAGGCGGCACTCGGTGGAAAATTTTTGAAAAAATTTTCAATAATAATCTAAAATTTTTAATTTTATTCAAAATTAAAGAAAAATTTTGTAGGTATAGGCGCCTTTGAGTTCAGACTGAGAATATTATGCAACCCAACTTGCTATTATTGCTTACGAGAAATTTCTGTACACCAAATCTTTACATAAAATAAAATTTTTCCTACTTTTCTGAGTTTTGAGAATTTGAGGGGAGGGCATTTGGTTCAAAAAGTAGGCATAGGCAATAGGCATGAAGAAAATTTTAAAGAGCGGCATTTTCCTGTACTTGGAGCGGCAAAGAACCTAAATCCGCCACTGTTGTAGTCTACCAATGTTTCTTTTATTTTATATCTGATTAGATATGATTTTATCTGAAGAAGTATTACTTAACATGAATTTTCTTACTTACTTTCCATTGTACCTTACTTTCTGTCTCCTGATTTTGGTTTAGAGGAGGACGCCACCATGTTGGGTTGAAAATTTGGTATAGTGAGAAAAATTTTTTTCTCAATTTTAATTAAATTTTTGATTTTCTTGTTTATTACAATTTTATAGAATTTTTGGACACATTTTGCGAATTTTTTCCCATACCTTAGGGGGCTGAAGCCTAAAAATTCAAAATTTAAGAAAAAAAGGCTAGTAAAACATAGAAAAATCGAAATTTTGCAATTTTTTGAGTGATATATCGAAATCTATGTTTTTGAGGGCGTAGAATACGAATTCGTCCATATTTTTCCATTAGGAATGAAGGGTTGGGCGGGGGCGAGATAGGGCAGGGGTGAGACTTGGAAAATTCCAATTTTTTGAGTGATATATCGAAATCTAGGTTTTTGAGGATGCAGAATACGAATTTGATAATATTTTTCCGTTAGGAATTCAAGAGTTGTGTGTGGGATTAGTGGGGAGGGGGTGAAACTTGAAAATTTTCAATTTTTCGAGTGATATATCGAAATCTATGTTTTTTGAGACGTAGAATAAGAATTTGACAAAATTTTCCAGTTTAGAATTCAAGAATTGGATGGGGAGGTGTGGTGGTGACGAGAATTGGAAAATCTCGACTTTTTGAGTGATATATCGCAATCTATGTTTTCGGGGGAGTAGAATACGAATTTAACAAAAAATTTCCGTTAGGAATTCATTAATTGGGGAATTGAGTGGTGGAGGGGGAGGGGAAGGTGATGGGCTTGGAAAATTTCAATTTTTCGAGTGGCATATCGAAATCTATGTTTTTGAGGGCGTAGAATACGAATTTGACAATATTTTTCCGTTAGGAATTCAAGGGTTGGGTAGGAGAGGTATAGGGGTGGAGGTGAAACTTGAAAAATTTTGTTTTTTCAATTTTTCGAGTGATATATCGACATCTATGTTTTCGAGGGTGTAGAACACGAATTTGACTACATTTTTCAATTGGGAATTCAAGAATTTGGTGGGGGAGGGATAAAAAATGGTGGCGAGAATTGAAAATTTCAATTTTTCGAGTGATATGTCGAAATCGATATTTTCGACGGTTCAGAATACTAATTTGACAATATTTTTCTCATAGGAATAAAGAGTTGGAGTAGAGGGGAGGAGGGGGTAAGACCCAACAAAATTTGATTTTATATCGAAATCAACATTTCCGAATGCCTATGAAACGAATTTGACCATATTTTTCTCTTGGAAATGAAAGGTTGTGGTGAAGGGTGGGATGTAAGACTTGAAAAATTTGAATTTTGCAATTTTTCGAGTGATAGTATATCAAAATTTATGTTTTTGATCGAAGACGTAGGATATGAATTTGGATATTTTTTTCTTTTACGAATGACGGGTTAAGTTGAGTGGCGGTAGGTAGGTAGGTAGGTAGGTACTTTATATTCTTCGCCCTTGAAAATGTAGATCTCAATATATTGCTCGGAAAAATTGCTAAATATAAATTTTCGAAGTCTCTTCACTATCCTTTTACTCCATCCCTACACAACCCTTCATTCTTAATAGAAAAATATTTCCAAATTCGTATTCTACGCAGATTTTGATATATCACTTGGAAAAATTACACAATTGAAATTTTCCGAGTTTTACCACCACCCCTACCCCGTCTCTCAATATTTTGATGTATTTGCATTTTTGATCTCATTGCACAGTAAAATTGCTTGCTGACGAATCAGATTTGTTTTAATCTGATAAAATCTGATTAAATCTGATGACATCAGTTTTTCTTTTTTATACATTTTACGATCCACATCCATATACACATGAATACATAACATTATATCTAATCATATCTGATCACATCTGATTGAATCTGGTGACATCGCCTCTTCTTTTCGTAGCATTTTACAATCTGCATTCACATACATATGAATACATAAAATTATATCTAATCATATCTGATCACATCTAATTAGATCTGATTACATCCATTCTTATTTAAGCACCGCCAATCTCTATTCCAGGGAAATATAGTCATTCAAATATAATTATTACATTTGAATATATCTGTTCAGATACAATCATATCTGAGCATATCTGATCATATCCGACTAAATTTATCTACTTACCAATTTTGAGATATGATTAGATAAAATTAGATATTATCAGATATGAATAGATCTAAAAAATTTTCATCGGGTCGTGAAATTTTAGTACAAAAAAGAAGTTCTGAGAGCTTTTTTGATAATTTATACAGTATGAAAAAAAGGATTTCTCTTTGTAATGCAGCTTTTTTCAAAATTAAACTCATCATAATAGTAAATTTTTCATTTTTCTCTCCTCTTAAAGTAATTTTTGACGTCAGAAACGATTTCCTCGCGAAATTTCAGTATCGGAAAGTAGTTTTGGCAGCTTTTTTGATGATTGATACATGAGAAACAAGAGTAAAAACTCGAAACACGTTTTTCTCAGAATTTTGTTTTTATTGAATTCTTATTTTCTAAACTTCAAATGTCTCTATCTCGGCGAAAAATGGACCTTGGGTGCTCACCAAGGTCTCAAAATGTTCCTCTTGGTCTCCTTCATCATTTTAGTTCAAAAACTCATTTTTGAAAATTCCGACTTTAGGTACCTTTTCCCTGCACGGGTCACATATTGTTTTATTGCACTTTAAATTTGAGGTTTTCTAACATTTTCGCCCTCTCTTCGCTCGGTCCAATTTCATTTCTCTCATAGGCTATTCATATTAAAGCTACGTTAAGTACAAAATATTTCTTATTAAATTTTAAATTTTCTTGAAATTTTTCACCCTTGCTTCGCTCAAGACAAATAAGACAATTCTAAAGGGAGTATCCTTTACAATGAAATTGGTCAGGGAAAAAATTTGAGATTGTAACATTTTTTTGTTATTATTATTTTTGAATCTGTTTTTATATGTACCGAAAAAGTGGTAATTTCTATTCTTAAATTTTTTTTTAATGAATATTGCTTCCGCGATTTTTTGAGAAAAATTAGCACTGGTAAAAAATGTTTAAAAAATCAATTGGCAAATTTGGAAAAATTTGAAGTTCTCACCCCCTCCCCCCCGAGCATATCGCTTCGGAAGGCCTCTGTTTGAAGCAGAGGTAAACAAGAGAGTAGAGGGAGCAAATCACCACCATCCTATTTCAATAGAAAAATTCAGTAAGTTGAATTTTCTAAAAATGATGACCTTTTCTGGAAAATTTTCATTTTGAGTTGGAACAGTGAAACGGTGTACAATTGAATGAAAAATTGATGAAAATTTCATCACAGTCGGTTTATATTCTTTTTTTTTTACCCTTTCAATAAGCCAATCCCGATTTGTCCTGAATTGGCTTCCTTAGTGAATCTAAGAATCGTATTTTTCCATTTGTTATAGAAAACCCTGAACCAAATTTTACATGGAAGAAGGATGAGGTCGATTTAAACAATCCTAAAGATACGTTTTATATTCAACATGTAGGACTTGAACAAACCGGATATTATTCATGCTCGGCATGTAACAAATTAGGATGTGCCAATCATACCTTTCATTTTATGACAGATGGTAAAATATACTCAAGTCTACTTGTCCATTTCTGTAATGTTATGGCTGGAAAATGAAAATTGAATTTTTTAACTTACCCATTGAATAATTTTTGACCAGATGAAAACTTGGAATTTAGACAAAGTTTAGAAAATGCTACAGTGAAAAATGGACAAAAACATAAATTTTACTGTATACCTAATATTATGGGTGGAAAACAAGTTCCTGTAGATTGGTTCCCCATACTGAGGAACAACTCATCCCAGGGGAGGATCTTTCGGAGGATATGATGAAGGTAAGCGAGCAACGGAAGTGATCAAAGTGGAAGGAAATATGATAGATCTGCTAGATACCTACCTAGGTATATTTTATCTACCTTAATTATCTAGCTTTGACTCGTAATCCTTTCAAATTAACGGGCTATGACAGACTTGTTCACTTCAGAAATCTACGAAATTCATTCAGTTTCCAAAGAAGACGAAGGTTGGTACGCATGTCGAATATTTCATAAAGGTAAAACCATTAACAGTACTTACTGCATATTTGACAGTTGAATCTGATGGTAGGTTGCGTTCCTCAAAAAAAATTTCGCTGGAAAGCATTTATGTACCTACGTCCAACTTACTTATAAAATTATGTGTTTATTGCAGATTTGAGTGGCATGTTTCTGATCTCAGCAAGCCTTACTTTGGTATTTTTCATCATGTATGGTTTTCTTTTATATTATCACAAATACAGAAAGTAAGTTATCTCGTGAAGTAGATGTAATTTTCACGAATTAAGGGCGAAGGACCTCTTCCGATCAGATTGTGAAATCGGCTCTTGACCCGAATTTGGAAAAAAGTGATGCCAAATGTTACTTGAAACCTAAAAACATTCCAACTAAATTTTTGACTCCCTACCCCCACCCACTTCGGAATTCTCGTACTATATGTGCTGAAAATACAATTGGCGATATTTTCAGAATAGAGGGGCGAAAATTTTGGGATAAGATAGGCGAATCTGCCCCACAGCTGAAATTCGAGTACCTAATTTATTTTTGATTTCGTTTACTTTTTTCAAATTTTAATTTCAATTTTTTTCGAATTTCCCCGATTCTGTTGTGAATTTTTTCCAAGGAGAATTTTCATTAAAAAATAAACGAAATAGGTAGGTAGTTTACAAACCAATAACGAAAATTTTCTTTGAAAATGTAAGTTGGATTTTTAAATTTTTTCTTTGGTTCTTATGGTATGAAAACCTCATGATAAAAATTTTGGCCTCTACCCCTCTCCTATCCCTTAAATCGTTACCTACTTTTTCAAGCCTTTCCATTGAGAATTTTCATTTCCGCGAGTTTTCAACCTAATTTTCTCAATCTAACGTATATTGTACACCATACTGAAGGGTATTAGTGGGTGTTTTGAAAAAAAAAAATGTCAATAATTTTTTCCAGCCGAAACTTGCGTTTGAAAACTTCAAATCGAGTTTTCTACATGATGTTTCAGAGAGGAAATTCTGAAAAAAAATAAATGTCATATAAATAATCTGTATGTATAAAGTGATATTTTTTCAGACTTTTCAGGTGGTGGAACACCTTGAAAAAAGCGAAAACCCATTTTTCCTCGACGTTTTTCACTCATAAAATGGTCATTTTTGGCCGAATAAATTTTTTCTTGTAATAATACCCCAAAATAGGTATTTGTGCATCACTTGTCCAATTTTCACCTCATTTGATTTATTTTTGGTGATTTTTGTAATTCCAAGTACCAAAAATTATAGCACAAGGCTACAAATCGAACATCTCACTTTCTTTGTGTACAAAATTATCATACGAAGAAATTGGCAACAGATTCGTGTTCAGCAGCTCAAAATACCTCCATAAACTCTATTTGCACGATCAAAGCACCCAAATTTCGAAAATTCACTTTTCAACACGGACGTCATTATATTAAACTGGGCTCTTCAGTGAGGGCGAACGGTGCGTGCCAAAAGGTGCGGGTAAAGTCAATGTAAAGTCAATGTAAGCTCCCCCCATGTTGGTAAACATTCTCTTGGCTGAACGGCTGAACACGTAAATACCGTAACGTTCACCAACGTGGTGGCTTTACCCTGCACCTTTTGGCACGCTTCCCAATCCACCGCACTACCTTAAGAGTCCAGTTTAATATATGACGTCCGTGCTTTTCAACTAAATAATTCGTTTTGAATAATAGATACACTGCTACCTACACCATATACCGTACACCATCATTCGGGTTATTAGTATTTTAAAAGTTTTGAAATTTCAAGTCACCACTCAACCAAAATTTCATTCCAAAAATCATCCCAGCCTTAAAAGCTGGGAAAAAGCGTGGAATGATTTGTGAGATTGATTTTCATTCCAAAAATTATCCCAGCTTCAAAGCTCGGAAAAATTGTGGGATGATTTGTGAGATTAATATTCATTTCAACAATCGTCCCAGTCTCAAAGCTAGGAAAAATCGTGGAATGATTTGAAATATTGATGTACATTGCAAAACTCATGCCAGCTTCAAAACCTCAGAAAAGTCATGGGACTATTTTTGTGATGAAAATTCATCCTAAAAATAATTCCAGCCTCAAAAGCTCGGAAAACTCATCTCGGCCTCAAAATCTCGGAGAACTCATCCCAGCCTCAAAGTCTTGGAAAGATTATCCCAGCTTCAGAAACTTGAAAAAATCATCCTAGCTTAAAAGCTCGGAAAATTTTTGGGATGATTTGTGGGATTGTTTTTATTCCAAAAATCATCCAAGCCTCAAAACCTCGAAAAAGATGTGGAATGATTCGTGAAAATAATTTTCATCGCAAGTCATCTCACTCCCGGAAAAAGCGTAGGATAATTTGCGAGATTGATTTTTATCCCAAAAATTATCTCAGCCTCAAAAACTCAGAAAAAACTTACGGAGGTAGTTTGACCCACTGAACACGAATCTGTTACAATTTTTTTCGTATGATAGGTAATTTTGTATACAAAGAAAGTGAGGTGTTCAATTTTGAGCCTTGTGCTATACTTGTTGGTTCTTGAAATTACAAAATTCACGAAAAATAAATTAAATAAAGTGAAAATTGGACAAGAGGTGTACAGATACCTATTTTGGGGTATAATTACAAGAAAACTATCAATCTGTGAAAATTTCAAAAAAAATTCCCCTTCTCTTCTGAAAATATTTTTAATTGAATTTTCAGCATATATGTATAGTGTGATAATTCCGAGGGGAGTAGGGGTCAAAAATTTAGGCGGAATGTATTTAGGTCTCAAGTACGACATTTGGCATCCCTTTCGTTCAAATTCGGGTCAAGGGGCGATTTCACTATCTCATCAGGGGAGGCCCATTCCTATTATTTTTTCATTTTTCTCGAATAATTTATTGGAGTTAATCGAATAGGTCTGAAATGATCGTAAGATCAATTGTAATCAACGAAGATCCCGATTTTCCGGAGGTGAGTCACTGTATTTTACTAATTATAATTTCAGTTAATATGTTGCACTAGTCGGCAACGGAATTGTACATAATATGTAAATGACGGCGACGTGCGACGATTTTTCATTATTGAATGAAAAATTGAAAATTAAAAATCACGTTTTACGCGCTGCTTCGGGGAACTGATAAAAACCAGAGAGAATTAATATATTTTCGCGCTGTAGCGTTCTGTACCTAGTTAATCAAATCAAATAAGCTAATACTGATAAAAATATCAGTTTTTTTGAATAACAATTTTTTCTCTGAACTTCCCATTACTGATTTATCGCTTGATAAACTAATACTGACGTGAATTGATTTGAACGGTTGAAAAGTACATTCTATGGAAAAAAACGTTTTATACTTAACGCATAAAATTTGGCGATTTTTATCATACGTATCTTTTGCACTGGTCGAGAGAAAAATAGTGAAAAAATTTCATCATTTAATGATTTCCCAAAATTTGAATTTTTTGTTGGAACACTTTTTTTACACTTTTTGATAACTTTTGATATTTAAACTCGATTTTCTGAGAAAAGGAAAAGTTCTATGAAAAAAATGAATAAAACATAAATTGTGGAGCGTAAAATTTCCTTCCTGTAGAGTTGAATTAATTTTTTTTCTGAAAGGCTTAACATTCGAGATATTTTATTTGAAAGTTGAAGTTCATGAAGTTCAACTTTTATATTTATTGAGAATACCTCAAAAAATTAACCTCCTAGAAAAAAACTAATCGAACTCAACAGAAAGATTTGAAAGTTGAAGTTCATGAAGTTCAACTTTTATATTTATTGAGAATACCTCAAAAAATTAACCTCCTAGAAAAAAACTAATCGAACTCAACAGAAAGGAAATTTTACGCTCTACAATTTATGTTTCATTCTTTTTTTTTCGTTGAATCCTTTATTTGCTCAAAAACTTGACTTTAAGAGCCAGAAGTCATCAAAAGTGTAAAAAAGGTTCAACAAAAAATTCAAAGGTGGTTGACCCGCCCTCTCTCCGATATCAGAATAAAAAATTCAACTAGCATTTTCAATGCAATTTTTCGTTCTTGGTTTGTAAACTACCCATTTTGTTCATTTTTTAATGAAAGTTCTCCGAATGTTTCCAAAAAATTCAAAACAAAATCGGGAAATTCGAAAAGAATTAAAATTAAAATTTGAAAAAAGTAAACGAAATCATGAATAAATTACTCGAGTGAAATTGTAATATAATTCAGAATAAGGAAACAAAATTGAAAAATGAAATGACTTTCTCTGAAATTAAATTTCAAAAAATTCCCAAATTTACGAAAAATTTTCGACAAAATTTTATCAACAAATCTGGGCAAAATTTCAATAGGTACATAATAAATTCTGATTTTTAAAACTCAAAATTGATTTGAAAAAGCATTTTCGTCACTATTTTAGTTTTAATTTTTGTCCTTCAATGTTTGACTTCGCCTCCTATAGATTGACTCACCGAAAGTGGGGTAAAAGGGGTGCATTGCACATACACTCAAGTTCTGGGGAAATGATAATTCGCACCCCCTCCCAAAAATTACATCAGATAGGAATTTCCAGAGCATTAAAATATGAAAACAAGCCTTTTTTGGGAATTTAACACCAAAATTTTTCAAAGATTATCACAATTATTTGAACTATTTGAGGCGGCAGCGCGAAAGAAGGCATAGTTTTACCGTCTCCCGAAAATCTTACTGGTATTCCAAGTCTTTGTACTCAGTGTGTACCCTCACATAAAAAACTTCTGGCTCATTCCATGTCAACTCGACCAGGTTTTGACTTTGGGTCTTCCGATTTCGTTCGAAATTTTTTTACAAATTCTCCTCGATGGTCTAATGAAGGAATCGCCGTCATTCCGATCCTAATCCTACAGGAGGGCGGGGGTGACCATTGTAATTTTCGTATAAGTAATTAGGATTTTTTGCGAAATGGCTTAACTTTGAAGAAGCATATCTCGGGATTGGTTCGATCTAAGATGAATCTGTTCATGCGATTTTGTAGAGAATTAAGGATATTCAAAATTGATAATCACTTTTTGAAAAGTTCAAAGTTGAGCTTTTGTGATGGAAGCTCAACTATCATGATAAGTACAAAAGATGAAGGGCCTCATTTAAAAATCTAAAAAAATTACTATGAAGAGAACCTTTTATGTATTTTTCAACTAATTACTTTTCAAGATGGGATCTTAATTCCCCTGGGAGGCACAGGGGTCCTCTATTTTGGTCAAAATTCAAAAAAATGGAAAAAGTGAAATAGTACTTTGATTTCTACTAATTCGAGGGCGCTGAGTTCAAATATGTGCTTAGTTTTTTCACTCCACTCCTCTGCCCCCCCTCCCCATCAGATCCCAAATGAGGTAAAAATTTAAAAAAATGATAAATAACGTATGACGTGTCGTTTGTTGGGTATTTGAGGGCGCTGAGTTCGAATATTTGCTTATTTTTGGGATTCGACCCTTTAGTTCCCCCCTAGCCTCTAATTTTGAAAAAACACATTGATTTTTTAAATTTTTTATTAATTTGGGAGTCAGTGTGGGGAACGAAGGAGGCGGATCGAGAAAGTAAGTTGATAATCGAGCTCAGCACCCTCGAATTAGTAGAAATCGATATGACACATGCTATTTCCATTTTTTTGCATGTGTTTTTTCAAAATTAGGGGCTAAGGGGGAACTAAAGGGTCGAATCCCAAAAATAAGCAAATATTCGAACTCAGCGCTCTCAAATACCCAACAAAAGACATGTCAGACGTTATTTTTCATTTTTTTTGAATGTTGACCTCATTAGGGGGCTGATAGGAAGGCTTAGAGAGATCGAATGAAAAAACTAAGCACATATTCGAACTCAGCGCCTTCGAATTAGTAGAAACCGATGTATTACTTCACTTTTTCCATTTTTTTGAATTTTGACCAAAATTGAGGACCCCTGTGCCCCCAGGGGTATTGAGATCCTATTTTGAAAAGTAATTAGTTGAAAAATACATCAAATGCTCTCTTTATAATAATTTTTTTAGATTTTTAAATGGCCCCTTCATCTTTTGTACTTATCATGAATGTTGAGCTTCCATCACAAAAGCTCAACTTTGAACTTTTCAAAAAGTGATTATCAATTTTGAATCTTTTTTCAATTCTTTACAAAACCGCATGAACAAATTCATCTTAGACCGAACCAATCCCGAGATATACTCCTTCAAAGATAAGCCATTTCACAAAATATCCTAATTATACGAAAATTACAATCCCCTCCACCGAAGGATTAGGATCGGAATGACGGTGATTCTTTCATTAAACCATCGAGGAAAACACGTAAAAAAAATCCGAGCGAAATCAGAAGACCCAAGGTCAAAACCTGGTCGAGTTGACATGGAATGAGTCTTCTCCATCTCAATCAGACAAAACATTGAATAACATATACCAATTACGGTACATTTTTAAAAGACAAATTCTAATTCGTCATGGCATTAAATTTCTAGAAAACTGACGTCTCAATAAAGTATCTCCGGGTTCCTACTAAATCTGACGATAATGAATCCGGAACTGTGCGCAAAAACATAGATTACGAAATACCGAGCGATGAAGTTTGGGATATCGACAGAAAACAGGTTCGGTTGGGTAGAAGAATCGGAAAAGAAACTTTTGGCAAAGTATTCCGAGCAGAATTCGAAGTTCAATCCAATATCATCATTACGGCCGCTGTCAAGATGCTCAATGGTTTGTCTCATTTCTCCGAATTCCCTTCATAGGTATCATTTGAGATATCATACGAAAATACGATATTTATTTTTCGTACTGCGTATTTCGATGCTCTTAGACAACAAAAAGGACGACAAAGGTCTAGTACACTTGGTATTCGAAATGCAGACGATGAAGACGATCGGCAAACACAAGAATATCATTAATTTAATAGGATGGTGTGCGAATGATGGTCCATTGTGGAATTTACAATTTTTCTTCAGAAATTACCGATATTCGGAGTTCAGAGATTCCAAAGGTAAAACCATTGGGAAGATTATCACAGTGGATGAACTAACTTTGCTCCGGTTCGCTCATGAGATTGCCGAGGCGATGGAATTCCTCGCTTCTAAAAATGTACATATTTTCCCTCTTCACCAAAGTGCACTTTTGATACGAATTTGAAATGCGAAAATTACTAAAGCTCGATAATTTTCGTAGTGTATACATCGAGATTTAGCTGCTCGGAATGTGCTCGTGACAGACGAATATGTCATGAAAGTGGCTGATTTCGGTTTGTCCAGATATTCCCAAGAGAAAGGTTACTATCGTACCAAAAAATATAAACTTCCGTGGAAATGGATGGCACCCGAGGCGCTGCACCATCAGCTTTATACAACACAATCGGATGTGTAAGTGCCAAGTGATTATGATTTTTTTTCCCCCACACTGATTTAAAATAGGGTTTTCTACATTTTTCGCACCTTTTATAGATACATTTTGGATGGACCATTTATAGTATTAGGGATCTAACTTTACTTTACTTACTTTTGGTATTGTTTAGACTCCTCATCCAAAATTCTACCAACCCTCGAAAATGGAAGTAGAATCAAAACTGAAAATTTTTCAACTATCGAGTGAGATATCGACGTACAAGTTTTTACTCCCCTCTCCCATTCATGGTGCACGGTACACTCATGTTAGGTAAAGAAAAAATGCTCTAACCTAAAAAAAATTAGCAGAAAGGAGAAGTTTCGTGTATAAGATCAGTAAGGTATGTATTTCAACATGCCCGAACTTCCCTTAGATAGTTGAATATTTTGACTTCTTTTTGAAGAGTAAGGGGGTTCAAATTTTGGTTTTTCGACTATAACTTTCGAGATTACACACTTACGAAAAAAAAGTCGAAACAAAAATTGCAGAGCATCAAAAAACAAACACTTTTGTTATTTACAATTTTTCCCCAACAGGGAGGTATTCCAACTCAAAGTAAAATTTTGAGCCCAAACAAAAAAACGAAAGTTCATCATAACAGGACCTCGTACCCAAAATTTCAAGAGCTGAAGTTCATTTCTCGATTTTTAGCGAATTTTTGAAATTTCAAAATTACCTCCTTAAGCTGCTAAGGGATCGTCTTTAACAAGTCTTTGCTTCATTTCCCCTTCATCACCGATTGCAATTCTTTCGCAGGTAACGTTCGGGTTCCTGCTTTCAGGGATTCTTTCTCGTGGAAGTGTTTTATTACATCCGTGCTTCTATAACATCAACATGAAAAGTGATATCTGTACCACGAAAAAGTGTTGAATGAAAAACTCACTTGTATTTTGAACGGATACGATTTTTCACTTGAAATACCCGTGATATTAACATAATTAAAGGCTTTTTCCACATAACCACCTGTGCAACCTTCATTTCTATAATTTCGCTGCTGTTGATGAAGTCTTGTACGCCAAGCCGAGTAAAATTCGTTGTTTTTTGTTCGATTTATTTCTTCAAATATATGTAAACTTTATTACATTTTCGAATCAACATTTGGTTTTTTTTCGTAATTTGAAATGTTGGGTGATCGATAATTAAAAATCATACTCATAATGTATTTTAATAATCAAATGATCAGTTACATACAGAGTTACTCGTTTTTAGAAAATACCAAATTTATGGATACTTCTATGCAGAAAATTGAAATTTTATTAGGTAATCGCAACTTTTTTTTACTACAAAATTTTTTTTTAACATTAATTGCGCAAAATTTCCTGTTTGTAAAGTCCAAATAGTTTTTTCTTGGGTGGCTTAGCTTTCAAGATATTTCAGTTGAAAGTTCAATGCTCAACTTCATTTTTTTTATTGCGAATATTTGAAAAACTAAGCCTTCTAGGAAAACTAATTAAACTTCACAGAAAATAAATTTTACACTCTACAATTTTAATTTTATTCATTTTTTTCGTGGAACTCTTCCTTTGTTCAGAAAATTGACTTTAAATGCCAAAAGTTATCAAAAGTGCAAAGAAAAATGTCCAACGAAAAATTAAAATTGTAAAAAATCCTTGAGTGATGGAATTTTTTCCCTATTATTCTCGGTTTGATAAAATTTCAAATTTTGAACTTCTCCTTCTGGGCCCAATTTGAGTCCAGGATTATAAAAATTGGGTATACTATACGTCCACGAAAATCCCAGAACCCCCCTTGTTCGGCTATCGGTTCATTAAGATTTTATACCAGGCTTAAACCTGCGTAATTTATTGAGCTGATGAAAAATTTTCGAACGCCACTTTTTTTTTTAATAGCTTGTCCCCAAAACCACCTAGAAAAAAGTAGGAAAAAAGTTTGCCTTTAAATGCTCTAAAACGTTTGTTTGGACCATTTTTTCAGATTTTTCACTGCAGCTGGCTACTCTAGGAGAAAAATTCGACTTTTTCTACAGAGCTCCCGTAATTTTTTGAAATATTGAATTCTGTATTGATCACATAAGACTGGGAGATCGGATCAGTTGAAGCACGGGGAGGGGGTCGGATCAAAAAGTAAGTCGATATTCGTATTCTACGCCCTCATATTAGTTAGAATCGATATTACACACGATATTTTCGTTTCTCAGCATACTTTTTCCCAAAATTTGAGGGTCAGAGGGGCACTGAAGGGTCAGATCCAAAAATAAGCAAATATTCGAACTCAATCCCCTCGAAAACCTAACAAACGACAGTTCACGCGCTATTTTTCATTTTTTCGAATCTTGGTCCTATCAAGGAGGCTAATATGGGGATTCAGGGGGGTTGAATGAAAAAACTGAGTGCATATTCGAAATCAGCGCCTTCGAATTAGTAGTAATCGATGTGTTACTTTACTTTTTCGATTTTTTTTAATTTTGGTCAAAATTGTGGACCCCTGTACCCTCACGAGTCCAGAGATTTCATTTTGAATATTGATTGGTTGAAAAAAGGGCGAAAAGGGCTACTTACTGTAATTTTTCAGATTTTTAAATGGTAGCTTTAATCCTTTGTTCTTATCATGAAAGTTTAGTTTTCACCACCAAGTTCAACTTTGAGCTTTTTAAAATGTGATTATCGTTTTCGAATCTCCTATTAATTCTCTTTCAGATTCCGACAACAGTTTTCCCCCCAAATACAACTTATCTCGAGATGTGTGAGCCTTCAAAGTTGGGTAATTTGGCTAAAAATCGGAATTGCATAAAAATTTCGAGCCGCCCACTCCCTTGAGGGTTAGAAAAGAAATGTTAATAGGTAATGAATTTTTTTTGATAAAAATATGAATACCTACATTTTTTTTTTTTCATTGAATCTAAAAATCCGACATCTTTTCTTAAAACGAAAAAGAATAGCTTCTTGATGTGATCCCAAAATAACCTGAAAATACTTACCTACTCATGTTTAATTCGATTCTCTATGAATAATATTAGGAATGTTTTTTTTATTTTTCTTAATGCGTAGGTATGTTTATTAATTTTATGAACAAATCAATTAAATTAATTTTCAAATGATAGGTAGCTAATTAGTACAGTAGGTACCTATATAATTTATTTCAAAACTACCTATTCTTAAGAATTAGCTTATCAAAACTTACAACGAAACTGATTAGGCGATGAAAAAAATTACGTTAATTGAACATTTTCATGATTCTTCTGTAAAGTATGATTATGTAGTAAAATCCGCGGGAACAAGTATTCAGTAGGTAGGTAGGTACTTATCAAATTATCTCCCTGAGAATTTTGTAAGAGAAATTATCTTTAGAACGTTTTCGACGTTTTATTGCGCGTTTGTTTTTAAACTAATTCGCGAAATGATTATCGAGATCAATTAAAAAAAAATGTTTTCTCCAATTTGACTAGACTTATGTATCGATGCTGCCTTTTAGCCCAAAATAAACCAAAAATTAACTAAACGATTTAAAAACGTGAACCTTTTTAAAACGATGAGTCATTTTAATCAAGCCATGATTCGGTAATACCTATCAACGAAGGTGCTGGTTAATTTTTCATTGATATTTTTATTTCGATAATTAACTGCAAGATTAAGGACACAATCAATACTTTTTATAATGAAAAAATAAATACATCAACCAATATTGTAAAAATAGGTACATATGGAAGAGCTGATTCGAAAAAAGTTGCCTGCAGAAAATAAGCGAGTTTCTCTGATTTCTTCTGAACTGCAATTCTGAGTGTCTATCAGTGATTTTTATTTTTCACCAATTCAGAATGTGAGAGTAGGTTTCTGGTCTGAAAAATACGATTTTAAACTTTTTGTGTGTGTTTGATCCTCTTGGGGGCCTGAGGGAATGATAGGTACTGAATTCAAATTTGAAAAAAAAAAAACAGAAAATAACAAGTTTAATATCAGAGCTCAGATTTTTTGGTCAGATAAAAATAATAATCCAATTTTTTCAAATTTGAGCTTTGTTTCCCCTTCCCAGGCTTTCAGAGGGGTCAAAATCATAAAAGAACTCCAGAATCGTATAATTTAGATCATAACACTTTTCTTTTGGTAGAAGATGATTTTAGAGAGCAAAAGCTAATTTTTTTCTTACCCCTGGGGCTGGGGCTCCGAAATACGTGATTTTCAAACTAAAAATTACATCCCCACTTGTTTTTAACTGATTTCTTTCAAACTTGGCACAAAGGTAGAGGTACTAGAGGGGAGTATTCTGAAATTTTGTCAGATTTTTTCGACCACCTTAATGACTTTTGAAATTTCAAATCGCCTTGGAGAACACAATTTTGAAATAGGCAGAAAAATGATTTTTTTAAAAAGTTTTTCAATGTATTTCAAACCTGTCAGCATTTTTCCAGATTTTTTCGAGTGGTGGAAGTTGGTCAAATATTCAAAAACCGGTAAAATTCGTCATTTAGCTCAGGAGAAAAGTATCAAAAAAGAACATTAAAAAGACATATACATTATGTTAATCACAATTTTATCGCTTAAAAAGCTTCTATGTGATGTCCGGAGTCTAGAATAAAGTCGCACAGTCCCAGCCCTTATTACTTTTTGCGGGGGTGGACTCTATATGGAGGAGAACATTATTTTTATGCCCATCTCAAAATTACGTACCCAAGAGCGATTTCAAATTATTTTTTCGTTTCGGTTATTTTTCACTTAGAAAGCACAGGTCGACGTGACGTTTTCAAACTTTTAAAAATCTGTATGAAGTTCAATGGATGATTCTTATAGTATTTTTTACGCTGATCACGAAAAAAGTAGTGAAAAAATTCCATCACCCAAAGATTTTTTACAGTTGGAATTTTTTGTTGAACGGGGTTTCTACTTTTTTTTTGATAACTTTTGACATTTGAAGTCGATTTTCTGAGAAAAGTAAAGGTTCTACGCAAAAAATAAACATAACTTAAATTGAAGATGTGCTTTCCAAAATGGCCTAAGTACATTTTTGAAAAAAGTTATTTAGTTAATTTTAAAGGGTCATAGCTCGTAAAAATCAAATTTTTGGAGATCGAGACTTTCGCCACATTTTTGGTATACCACTGTACAATACTTACATTTAGTTTGGTAGCAGAAAAAATGCTTCAAAGGTATACAGTACAAACGTATTTTTCGTTTTCTGAAAAAAATTTCTATTGTTTTAACTTAGGCCAGTTTGAAAAGCACATCTTCAATTGTAGAGCGTTAAATTTCCTTTCCGTAAAGTCCAATTAGTTTTTTCTTAGAAGGCTTAGTTTTCGAAATATTTTAGTTTAAAGTTCAAAATTCAACTTTTAAAAAAAAATTAAAAATATATCAAAAACTAGGCCTCCTAAGAAAAAACTAATTGGGGTTCACAGAAAAGAAATTTTACGCTTTACAATTTATGTTCTATTCATTTTTTTCGTATAACCCTTCCTTTTCTCAGAAAATCGACTTTTAAGTGTCAAAACTTAAAAATCCTTGGGTGCTGTAATTTTCCCACAATGGACAAGTTGCACGAATTTTTTTTGGAAAAAAATCATGAAAAATCAAAAGTAGACATTAAAAGATGAAGATTTAAAAAAAAAAGAAATTTGGTCCATTAGAACTCTCGCAATGATTTTTTGAAAGTTGCGTTTTCTCGCGGTGTTCAAAAACGGGAATGTGGTCAAATCCGGTAAGGTGACGTCACACCATGAAATTTATCGCGAAAAATACTTGGCTGATTGAAAATAATGAAACGGTTTGAATTATTTTACATAATATTGAAGTTGTTGATAACTACTATCTTACAATGATTATCGACTATTTAAAATGTAGACGAATAATTAAAAACGTATTTGAAAAAAAGAATGTAAAACAAAAAATTCGTAAAAATTCTTACGCGCGGGTGTGCGCCTACGCCACTTAAAAATTCTAACGCGCGAGTGCGCGCCACGCCGCGAATTATAAAACGAACATTGCATGGTGTGACGTCACCGTACCAGATTTGACCACATTCCCGTTTTTGAACACTGCGAGAAAACGCAACTTTCAAAAAATCATTGCTAGAGTTCTAATGGACCAAATTTCTTTTTTTTTTTTAAATCTTCATCTTTTAATGTCTACTTTCGATTTTTCATGATTTTTTTCCAAAAAAAAATTCGTGCAACTTGTCCATTCTTCTCGTGTTCAGCGCGGAAAATACTACAAAAATCTTTTCTTTTTTTTATATTCTAGCCCAGTGTGCTCCGGGAGGGCTGACAAAAATATTCATTTTGACATTTGTTTTAATATCTTGTTAATTTCGATCTGCCTTCCATTCCGTTTGATTTAGAATTTATGAATTTAAAATAATGAAATTAGACATTTTCAAGTCATCATTTTTCATGTTACCTATCATTGCAGTTCTTTCTACTCGAACTGCGAACGTAACCGTGTTCTTTTTGTTGCGCAAACTATGCCAACATTGTCTACCGGGCACGTAAGAGTAGGAACCAGTTCTTCGCGAATAAACATATTTAAAAAAAAGTTTATAAGTTAGAACAGTATGCAAAATGTTGAGCATCATTCAACGTGTTATCAGAAAAAAAGTGATAAATAGATAAATAACCATACCACTGTTTCGTACTAATATTTTAGACTTTAATATTAAATTTTCACACGTATCTTTAGAATGAGAAAAATGAAAGTGATTTTTGTGATGTGTACTTTATTTCAGATGAACTGGACAAACACCTTTGGTGAGTGTTTAAAATTAACGTACCTACCGATACCTGCATGCATATTCGCATACTTGCAGTTTGTTAATTACTCTTTCCCCCGCTTGATTTACGTGTATTAAGTTTATACAAAAATAAAATATATTGGCTATTCCTCTTCGACACTTGCTAATTTGCCAAGTGTACAGTGACGGTCGAGTATTGTTTGTCTCTCGATACTGACCAAGTGATGTCTAATTGGCATGTATCAACGGTAAGGTAGATTACACCAAAGTTGAAAAAATCATCGATAAACAAGTAAATTTTTAGAAAATTTTTGTGAATATCTTTCAAAATTTGAGTAAATTATTAAAACTGCAGAAGCGTGAACAGTAGCGTAACTGGATGCCCCTTCTGGGGGGGGGGTCTTACCCAACCCATATTGGTGAAGATCTATTTGATCGACTGAAGCACAATTTTTTGAAATTCATATTCATATTTTCTGTCAAAAAATATGGATACGAATTTCAAATAATTGAGCTTTAGTCGATCAAATAGGTCACTAATATGGATAATCTGAGATTATTAGCTGCTGAAGGCAGAAGTTCATACGGACCATTTTTATGAGATTTTCTCCAGTGATGGAAAATGCTAAAACTTTTCTGAAGGCTTCGAAATGTCTTGAAACCGCTTCCAATTGATTCAGCTGGTCAGAAATAGAGTACCTATCTACCAACTTTCAGATTTTCTCGCTGATTAGATCAAACTTCGGTATTTTGAAAGACGATGAGGTAATTTTTAAACTTCAAAAATTCGCCAAAATTCCAGAAATGAAATTTTAGATTCGGGGTTCTTTCATAATGTACTTAGGTACTTTAGATTTATTTTTAATTCGACTGAAAATTTTATTTTTAGTTGAGATACCTCTCTTGTAAGGAGAAAGTCACAGTAAAACCTAATTTTGATAACCCCTTATCCACAACGTTGACCCCTTACTCACAACGTCGAAACATCAAATGAAAATTCACACACATTAAGAACTACAAAAGTCGGCATTTTTAAGCTTTTGAAATGCTTTTTGAAGTTTAACAGGATGATTTTTATACCTATAGTGTATTTTTCACAATTTTAATTTTTTATTGAACATTTTTTTTTACACTTTTTGATAACTTTTGGCATCTAGAGTAAATTTTTTGAGCAAAGAAAAGAGAGGGTTCGATTTTCTTCCGAAATATTTTAGTGGAAAGTTCAATGATCAACTTATTTTTTTTAAAAATTGAAAATATCTCAAAAACTAAGGGCCGTATTTTAAAACGTACCTTATTTTTAAGTAGTTTTTAAGGTACCTTAAAAAGTACCTTAAACAGAATTCGTATTTTAAAACGTTCCTTAACTAGATTTAAAACACAAATTCTATCGACGAGACATGGAATACCTTAAGGTACCTCGCGAGGTACCTTAAGGCAACAAATTGTTTTGTTCTTACAAGTTTACAGTTGTGATGATATTTGAATTACATTATAAATAGATTTTTTTAGTAAAAATATGATGGTAGACCACGATATTATCAATATAATGGACATTATTAACATAATACCTACACCTATTCCAAAGATTATAGTCTTTGCTGATGACTATATGGATAGAAATTTACAAAGACGAATTTTAAAAAAAAATCATATTTACCTATACGATTAGTTATTGTGGTCTATTTTTAAAATTGAAGGGATGTTTTGTTAAAGAAGATCTGAAGCTGTCAAGGGAAGGGGTGCAGGGAAGAGAGAACTAAAAATTGATATAATTTCTCGTGTAGAATTATTCAATTTTCCTCCTGAAATTTAATTTTCTTCAATTTTTCAGACTCAAAATGGGAAATTTATCAATTTTTCAACAGGGTCATTAGTCTTACCATATTTATGTAAATTTTATATTTCCGAATTCAAACGTAATTTTTCCGAATAAAAATGAAAATTTGCTTTGAGGAGCAGCACCTTTTCCCTTCTGTTATTCAGACCACGCACCCCTCGTTGATGACAAAATTCACGAGGTAATTTACAAAAAAGTTGTACGTACTTCAACATTTTTGTCAATTTTCCGTCTTGGAAGCGATAAATCTTTTAAAAAATTTATACGTGAAGTTGAAAATTTTTGATATGGCAATAAAAAAATAAAATCGATATCTTAGCAAAAAAAATGAATAGATGATTCTGATTTTATTTATTTCTTCTTTTTTTTCATTCATTATGAATGGAACACCAGAATAACAAAATAGAAACAAAATTAGAAAATTATGGAAACTTCAAACACCGATGCAATATTGATTACAAAAAGTATTGATAAAATTTGCAATAACAAGTAAATACAGCCAATTAAGGTCATTTGGGGTAATTGTAAACATGGGGTAATTGTAAACAAGTCGTGCTGTAAATACTTAAATGCATCTAGCGAGCTGGAGTTGCCAAAAATAAAAACTTTGAATAATTGGTCTTACTATAATAAAAAACTTCGGGTTCTTAGTGACAGCTGTGATGAAAAATTTCGCGATGAAAAAAACATGATATCAAATTTCGATTTTCACACAATTTACGTAATCTTCAAAATTCGAGAAAAAATAGAAAAAAGTAAAAAAGTTGGTGTTTGATGCATTAATTTAGTTCTACGGACATTCAAAAATGATGAAATTCAATTCTTATGATTTTTGAAGCTGAGAAATTAATTTTCTGTAGCATTTACAAATACCCATCAAATTTTTCAGGTATGGGGTAATTGTAAACACGTGTTATTTAAATGGGATTCACAAATTTAAACACAAAATATCTTTTTTTTTGTTTTGATTTTGTTTTGATTTTTTTTTTACACGTTAGTTTTTCTACGCGTTTAAATATTTAATCTGTTTAATTTTTTTCCAAATTATGCAAAAAAACCCGAGTGATACGTTTTTTATGGGGCCCAATGTATGCATTTACATTTACCCCATCATTGTGGGGTAAATGTAAATATTCTTGTCCAATTGTAAACGAAGTCCATAATTTCGGAATGAATAATCGAATCGATGAAAACAAACCGCCATATTACTCCTCATACATTCATTGGTACATGGTAAAAATTTCAATCACTTTGCTTTCTTACTTACAGAGTAAAACGAAAAAGAGTATCACAAAATCGGTTCAATTTTCCGAAAAATTTACAATTACCCCAATTGACCTTATATCTGAATAACGCGTTTTGATTGGGTGAATCATCTTTTAAGATTTGGCAACATGGTATTTAAAGCAATACATGTACGAAATTAAGGAAGGTTTTAAAATATGACTTTTAAGGAAGCCCTTATCAAAGTTCTCCTAAGGCAGGTTTTAAAATACCAAACCATTCCTTAAAATAAGGTATCCTTATTTTTTAAGGATACCTTAAGGTATGTTTTAAAATACGGCCCTAAGTCTCTTAGAAAAAAAATTAATTAGACTCTACAGAAAGAAAATTTTACGCTGCAGTCGCTGCATAATTCATGTTTATTAATATTTTTTTGGAGGCTTGATTTTCTTAGAAAATTGATTTTTTGTAATGAATCAAAATTTCAACATTTTTCATTTATAACAATGGAAATATCAAACGATTTTCACACAATCTACGTAATCTTCAAAATTCGAGAAAAAATCGAAAAAAGTAAAAAAGTTGGTGTTTGATGCAATAATTTAGTTCTACGAACATTCAAAAATGATGAAATTCAATTATTATGATTTTTGAAGCAGAGAAATTAATTTTCTGCAGCATTCACAAATACCCATCAAATTTTTCAGGTGTGGGGTAATTGTAAACACGTGTTATTTAAATGGGATTCACAAATTTAAATACAAAATATCATTTTTTTTGTTTTGATTTTGTTTTGATTTTTTTTTACAAGTTAGTTTTTCTACGTGTTTAAATATTTAATCTGTATAATTTTTTTCCAAATTATGCAAAAAAAACCGAGGGATATGTTTTTTATGGGGCACAATGTATGCATTTACATTTACCCCATCATTGTGGGGTAAATGTAAATATTCTTGTCCAATTGTAAACGAAGTCCATAATTTCGGAATGAATAATCGAATCGATGAAAACAAACCGCCATCTTACTCCTCATACATTCATTGATACATGGTAAAAATTTCAATCACTTTGCGTTCTTACTTACAGAGTAAAACGAAAAAGAATATCACAAAATCGGTCCAATTTTCCGAAAAATTTACAATTACCCCAATTGACCTTACTTATTTTTTAAATGAAAAATGAATAGGTAAATAAAATGACGGTTACCTATTTTAAAAGTCGGAAATCAACAAAATTTTCACTTATGAGTTGGGAAAATTAGTCATTTTCCCAACCTTTTCCAACTGAAAATTGATAATTTTCCCAGCGAAGAATTAAACCGTTGTAATAAATGCTTTTTTAGGAAAAAAAGTGATCAATTATCTTGCATTTTGAAAATTTTCACTCGTCAACCAAAAAATTTTTATATAGTTGTACTTGTAATTTAAAAGAGATTTTTTCACATTTTTCTTCAAAGTTATTCCAAATAATTGCATTGTTCTTGTTCTCCTTAAAACTTATTTTTGATATTTGAAAATAAAATATTTCAACAGCTTCGGCCTCGCGGTATATTTCTGCTTTAATCATTTCAAAGTAGAAGCAGTCGATTTTTCATGAAAGTTTATTCTTCCAAAACACTATTTTATTTCACATTCAGTTTGAGGTTTTCTAAAATTTTCGCCCTCGCTTCGCTCGGGCTAAATCTATTTTTTTTTTCATTTTCAAAAATTTAACTGTGAAGTTTATAAAAATGATTTCATTTAAACAATTTTTCTAAAATTTGATTTTAGAACCTTTTTAATGAAGTAACTTCACGTTTTGATTTCTAAACATGATTTCAAGTTTTTAATTTTTCTCAAAGTTGATTTTGATTTTTATAATAGGTATACTTTTAGGTTCAACGGTTCAAGTAAGATATAGTTAAGCAGGGTCTCACCTAAAGAGGCAGAGGGCAAGTAAGTCCTCAGAACGATTTTTTTGGGGACCTCCTTTCAGAAATCATAATCCAAGTCTGAAATTAGGAAATTACTCCCCAAAATCACGATCCAAATCACAATTCTTCAACCCATCCCTGAAATTACCTCCCAAATAAAAATTTTGCAAAAACTTCGGCCTCGCTGCACTCGGCCGTACTGTATTTTTCTTTTCATAATTTTAAAATACTTGATTCAAATCCTACAAAAGTGATTTTTTTCGTATTTTTCCTCAAAATTATTTCAACTACTTTTATTACATACTATCTTCTTAAAACTCATTTTCGATGTTTAAAAATCAAAATTTTCAAAAGCTTTGGCCTCCTTGGGCTCGGCCTTATCATATTTCTTTTGTTAAAGTAAAAGCAGCCAATTTTTCATTTAAGTTCATTAATTCAAAATATTGTTTTATTGCACTTTAAATTTGAGGTTTTCTAAAATTTTCGCCCTCTCTTCGCTCGGGCCAATTTCATTTCTCTCATAGGCTATTCATATTTAAGCTACGTAGGTACGTTAAGTACAAAATATTTTTTATTAAATTTGAAATTTTTCACCCTTGCTTCGCTCGAGACAAATAAGACAATTCCAAAGGGGTTTTCATTTACAATGAAATTGGTCAGGGAAAAAATTTGAGATTGTAACATTTTTTTGTTATTATTATTTTTGAATCTGTTTTTATAAGTACCAAAAAAGTGGTAATTTCTATTCCTAAATAAATTTTTTTAATGAATATTGATTCCGCAATGTTTTGAGAAAAATTAGCTCTAGTAATTTAAAAAAAAAAATTATGTAATTGGCAAATTTGGAAAAATTATTTGGCAAAGAGTATAGCCGGTTAAGTATAGGGTTTTGGCCTTGGAAACAGATTTTGACCGTTCCTACCCTAAAATGTTCCCCTAATCTGGCAATTAAGTTTGACACCATTTTTGGACCCCAAGCTCAAGTATTTTGGGGGGGAGGGGCTAAAATGTGTGTTTTTATTCATAATTTTTTCATTTTTCGCCAAATGCAAATAAAAACTTCGCGTTTTTATAGATAGCTTCTAGAAGGTTAAGAGAACCCAAAAAAATTTTTTTCGAAATTTTTGGGCACTTTCCCCCCAAGTTATGCCCTTTTCAAAATTTTGAACCCCCCTTTTGGGATGAAGGGTCAAAGGGGCAATGGAATTTTTTTCCTCAAAAGAAGTGTTGTTTACCCATAAGTATACCATAAAAATTTTGAAAATTTTGAACATGTGGAACATTGTCAAAAAAAATAAAAACTAACCCCCCCGCGTGGTGAAATACTCAAAATTCACGTAAATAAATATCTCCAGCACAAGTAATTGGGAAACTAGTTACCAATGTCGATCATCACGAAAATATTTCATTTTGAGGGCCACAGAACATTGTGAAAAAGGGCCCACACCATTGGCCTCCCTTACCCCTCCCCTTCCCCCCCCCCCCCCATCTGGTCGTTGTGATAAATAAAGTGATAACCGATATTGGTGTCATTTTCATATGAATCAGACCTTCTGAAAAGGATTTTGAAGTCCAATTTCCATTTGAACCACCACCACACCCCCCCCCCCCCCCCCCCCCCGCCAATGGTCAAATTGGTATACCCAAGTATACATTACATAAGGGCTATTCCGTGCTAAAACAGACCAAAAGTGAAGTCGGGTCTGAATATTTGATTATTTTTTGGATTTGACCCCTGAGTGCCCTCCTGGCCCCCAATTTCGGGGAAAAGTGGTTTAAGATATTAAAATGGCGTGTGGCATATCGATTCTCACTAATTTGAGTGCGTAGAATTCGAATGTCAACTTACTTTTTGATTTGACCCCATTCCTCGCGCTTTAACGTAATGAAAAAATACGAATTTGAGGGGAAGTAGTCGGTATATTCGAACTCAGCGCCCTCAAAAACCTAACAAACGACTGGTCGCACGTTATTTTTCATTTTTTCAAATTTTGGCCCTATCGAGGGGGCTAATAGGGGGTTTAGAGGGGTCCGATGAAAAAACTGAGTACATATTCGAACTCAGCGCCTTCGAATTAGTAGTCATCGATGTGTTATTCGACTTTATCGATTTTTTTGAATTTCGGTCAAAATTGTGGACCTCTGTACCCCCAGGGGTCTGGAAATCCCATCTTGAAATTTTCTCAGTTGAAAAAAGGGTAAAAAGGGCTACTCACTTTAATTTTTTCAGATTTTTAAATGGGAGCTTTCATATTTTGTGCATATCATGAAAGTTGAGCTTTCGCCACCAAAGTTCAACTTTGAGCTTTCGAAAATGTGATTATCACTTTTAAATCTACTTTCAATTCTCTTTCAGGCCCCGCAAACGGTTTTCCCCAAAGTACATCCTATTTCAAGATATAAGCTTTCAAAGTTGGTTAGTATGGCGAAAAATCAAAATTGCATGAAAATTATGAAGCCCACTCCCCACCCCCTTGGAGAGTTAGAAAAAAAATAATCGTGGTTTCGTGAATAGACCAAAATCTGAGCGAAATCGGAAGACCCGACTTCACATTTGGTCTGTTTTAGCATGGAATAGCCCTTATGTAATGTATACTTGGGTATACCAATTTGACCATTGGCGGGGGGGGGGGGGGGTTGTGATGGTGGTTCAAATGGAAATTGGACTTCAAAATCCTTTTCAGAAGGTCTGATTCGTATGAAAACGACACCAATATCGGTTATTACTTCATTTATCACAACGACCACATGGGTGGGGAAGGGGAGGGGTAAGGGAGGCCAATGGTGTGGGCCCTTTTTCACAATGTTCTGTGGCCCTCAAAATGAAATATTTTCGTGATGATCGACATTGGTAACTAGTTTCCCAATTTAATTACTTGTGCTGGAGGTATTTATTTACGTGAATTTTGAGTATTTCACCACGCGGGGGGTTAGTTTTTATTTTTTTTGACAATGTTCCACATGTTCAAAATTTTCAAAATTTTTATGGTATACTTATGGGTAAACAACACTTCTTTTGAGGAAAAAAATTCCATTGCCCCTTTGACCCTTCATCCCAAAAGGGGGGTTCAAAATTTTGAAAAGGGCATAACTTGGGGGGAAAGTGCCCAAAAATTTCGAAAATTTTTTTTTTGGGTTCTCTTAACCTTCTAGAAGCTATCTATAAAAACGCGAAGTTTTTATTTGCATTTGGCGAAAAATGAAAAAATTATGAATAAAAACACACATTTTAGCCCCTCCCCCCCAAAATACTTGAACTTGGGGTCCAAAAATGGTGTCAAACTTAATTGCCAGATTAGGGGAACATTTTAGGGTAGGAACGGTCAAAATCGGTTTCCAAGGCCAAAACCCTATACTTAACCGGCTATACTCTTTAAAAAAATTAGTTGGAAAATTTGAAGTTCTCACCCCCTCCCCCCCCCCCCCCCGAGCATATCGCTTCGGAAGGCCTCTGCACGACATTTAATCAAAATTAAACATGGGTGTCAAAATGAACGTCTTAGAACGCTTGGATTCTGATTTTCATTATTACTTACTTTGTTTTTTTTTACCGTAAGTTTTGATAAAATTGCAATGTATTTTGATAAGGTTTTATATCGCTTTGATTCCATGTAATTTTTGGTTAAATTGGTTTTTGAATGAGTGATTTAAATTAGGTAAAATGGAAATCAACAATTTCGTCAAAATCACAACCTGCAATTTTGTAATACATAACTTCTTTAAAGAGAACAAAAAGTGGTATCTATTGGTATAAGGCATAGGTTTCGAGTATCAGTTTGAATAAAAACATAACGAAATTATTTCTTTTTAGGATTTGAAAGTAAACCTTTTTTCTTGGCTCAGTACTTGCGTAAAATAATAAACGTGCCCTCCAACGAAGAAATTATCCTGGACTGCTTTGCTTCGGGTAAGTAAAAATAAATTTTAATTAAGTAATCAGAATGGTACTAAGAAATTTCTGCTTTGTTTCGATAGGAAATCCTACTCCACAGTTTACATGGATAAAGGATGGTGTTGATTTGAAGCATAACAATTGTTCGTTGAAAATCGAAGATTTACGAAGACGAGATACCGGAAACTACTCATGTCTCGTATGCAACAAAATAGGATGTGTTAATCACACCTTTCGACTTGAAGTAATAGGTAAGATGTACGCAGGTAAAATTATGTATGTTGATCTTATGTAAAAATCAACTTTTAACTTGCTCATCGAATAATTTTTATTCGGCAGAAAATCTAGAATTCATAGAAAAACTCGAAAATGGAACTGCGGAAATTGGAAAATCTTTCCAATTTGAGTGCTGGTCAAATAAGGCATCAACTACAGTTGAAGTAAGCTGGTTTCCTCATACCAAGGAAAAAATCATCCCTGGTAAATTTAGTGCGGATGAATTGTCAAAAGTAAGCGACATGCGGCAATAATTAAATCTGATTAAGTACTGTTCAGTTTAATCCAATATTCCAAGTAAGGTCAATTGGGGTAATTGTAAATTTTTCGGAAAATTGAACCGATTTTGTGATACTCTTTTTCGTTTTACTCTGTAAGTGAGAAAGCAAAGTGATTGAAATTTTTACCATGTATCAATAAATGTATGAGGAGTAAGATGGCGGTTTGTTTTCATCGATTCGATTATTCATTCCGAAATTATGGACTTCGTTTACAATTGGACAAGAATATTTACATTTACCCTACAATGATGGGGTAAATGTAAATGCATACATTGTGCCCCATAAAAAACGTACCACTCGGTTTTTCTTTGCATAATTTGGAAAAAAATTATACGGATTAAATATTTAAACGCGTAGAAAAACTAACTTGCAAAAAAAAATCAAAAAAAATCAAAACAAAAAAAAGATATTTTGTGTTTAAATTTGTGAATCCCATTTAAATAACACGTGTTTACAATTACCCCACAACTGAAAAATTTGATGGGTATTTGTAAATGCTGCAAAAAAATAATTTCTCAGCTTCAAAAATCATAAGAATTGAATTTCATCATTTTTGAATGTCCGCAGAACTAAATTAATGCATCAAACACCAACTTTTTTACTTTTTTCTATTTTTTCTCGAATTTTGAAGATTACGTAAATTGTGTGAAAATCGAAATTTGATATCATGTTTTTTTCATCGCGAAACTTTTCATCACAGCTGTCACCAAGAACCCGAAGTTTTTTATTATAGTAAGACAAATTATTCAAAGTTTTTATTTTTGGCAACTCCAGCTCGCTAGATGCATTTAAGTATTTACAGCACGACTTGTTTACAATTACCCCATGTTTACAATTACCCCAAATGACCTTACATACTTCTATAGTCGGTACAACGAAAGAAGGCACTTTTCCCCTACGTTCTCCCACCACAAAATTTAAAAACGTTGAGTTGTGATTGGAAGAAATTTGAAATCAACGCGCGTCGTTGGTTTTCGCGTTTCGAGTCGAGTAGGGGAAAAGTGCCTTCTTTCGTTGTACCGACTATAGTAGGTACATATATGTTACACCTAATCCATGTAATTGCCGAATTCATGAAATAGGCAAAATTTTTGCAGGCAATCTCTTGCCCAATTTATGAAATTTCTAAATTCAAAGCTTCCTACCACTTTTTTATTCCAGAGGTAAAAAATTCAAGATATTTTGCCATAGAGAACAAACATCCAGCTACTTCAATTAGAAAATGTTTTACACTGAATGAAAAATATAATGAATGAAAAATCTTCTTTGCAGCATAAAAAATTTTCTAATTGAAGTAGCTGGATGAATTTTTTTTTTGTAATGTAGCTGAATGTTTGTTCTCTATGGCAAAATATCTTGAATTTTTTACCTGTGGAATAAAAAAGTGGTAGGAAGCTTTGAATTTAGAAATTTCATAAATTGGGCAAGAGATTACCTAATTCATGCATTAAGTACCTACGCAAAAATTTTGCCTATTTCATGAATTCGGCAATTACACGGATTAGGCGTAACACATACAACATTAGATACTAATCTGGCCTCGTAATAAATTTACAGTTAAGGTCCGGAAATAATAGGGCAACGTTTAAAATTAGTTCAGTATCAGAAGCAGATGAGGGCTGGTATATGTGTCAAATAAGCTCCAAAATCCAATCTACGAGTATCAATACTTCTGCATATTTGAGAGTCATACCTGAAGGTAAATACCTCATCCAAGTGAAAGAATTCATAGTTGATTACAATTACCTACACTCAGTTTTACTTTAAATATAACGCGGAATGGTTTTATAAAATAATGGAAATGTGGAAATTATTAATTTTTGCAATTCAGTTTATGATTATTTGGGCGAGGAGCTCTGGTGAGTATATTAAATGAACATAATTGTTAATTACCTACGAATGAGTGGATATAGTTCATTATATAAGTTGAAAATTTAATTTGATTGAATGAAAACGTCACAATTTTACATTTTTAAAATTAGAATCAAAACTTACAGAACAATACCCTGATGGTACTGAAGAGTGTGCACCTTCCTTTACTGATTCTATGCCTCCAATAGTGAGACAAACCTTATATCGATTTCAGCCCTTCTTCTGTTTCGTCAGAGGTAAATATGCAATATATCATCGAAAGTATACTTACAAGATATTTGAGGCTGGGAAGCAGGGATGATTATTGAAATGAATTTTAATCCCAAAAAAGTCATCCCACGTTGCTTTCGAGTATTTATGCCTGCGATGAATTTGGGATGAATTTTCATCACAGAAATCATCTCACGTTTTCCGGATTTTTGAAGCTAGGATGATCATTTGAATGAATTTTCATTCCAAAAAAATCATCCTAAGATTTTGAGGCTGGGATGATTATTGAATGAATTTTCATCCCAAAACATCATCACGCGATTTTCCGAGTATTTGTGGCTGCGATGATTTGGAAATGAATAGGTGTTCATAGCAGAACGTTTTTTCCGGATATTTGAGGCTGGGATGATTATTGGAATGAATTTTCATCCCACAATGTTTCCGAGCATTTATACCTGCGATGAATTTGGGATGAATTTTCATCGCAGAAATCATCACATGATTTTTCCAGGAATTTGTGGCTTGGGATGAATTTTCTTCCCAAAAATCATCCTAATTGTTTGAGCATGGAATGATTATTTGAATGAATTTTCATCCCAAAACATCGTCACACGATTTTTCCAACTCCGAGCATTTGTGCCTGCGATGAATTTGGAATGAATTTTCTCTCCAAAAATCATCCTAATTTTTTGAGCATGAAATGATTATTTGAATGAATTTTCATCCCAAAACCCGAGCATTTGTACTTACCTGTGATGAATTTGGGATGAACTTTCATCACAGAAATCAACACATGATCTTTCCAAGAATTTGTGGCTTGGGATGAATTTTCTTCCCAAAAATCATTCTAATTTTTTAAGCATGGAATAATTATTTGAATGAATTTGGAAAACTGACTGTGAGTGATGTTATAAAATTACCATCTTTAGAGCTCAAAAACTCGCTGTCAAACGGAATTTAAGTTCTTAATAGGTACATATTTTAACTTTCATCAAAAAAGCTGATTAGTTAGAATCCATATAATTGTTTTTTCAACTTTTCTATACCTATATTATCAATTTCGACGAAATTTTGTAAGTATATTTACGATTCAGAGAAACGTTTTTAGAAGAAATAGTTTGCCAGTTCTAGCTTTCAATTCTTTCAAGGTAGAAATTCGCGAAAATGATGAACTTTACGTTCTCTCTGCGCTTAAAAGCAGCTTCTGCGAATCGGCAGATTAGTTCTGGGAAATAGTCTTGTGTAATAATTTTTATGGCGAATCTCAGCAAATAACCTTCCGAGAACATTTTTTGGTGAACCGGCGCGGCTGTTCGACTGAACCCACCCTCAGGCAATAATCTCTTCATTTTGATGGTTGAATTTTGAAAAAGTCTCCAAATCCAAAAATTTGTATATTATATTCAATATTCTGATTTTTCTTGCTATAGAGGTACCTATTTGGGTTCAAGGCCATTTTGGCCATCTTCCAGGAAAGACCCTTTTTGAGCTACATACCTTTGACGAAAATTCATTTCATTAACTCTGCATGTGGGTGGCATGTTGAGCCTCACCCACTCGTCTCTAATGTGATAATCTTTACAGATTTATTACTTTCATGCTATAGGGAAACCTTCTCCGAAAGTTACATGGTTGTTGAACGATCAAGATTTAAACATTCCTAAAACGTCGTGGTCAATCGAAGAATTACAACTTAAAGACGAAGGAAATTATACGTGCCGGGCGTGTAACAAATTTGGCTGTGTCAATCGTACCATCCAGTTACATGTAAAAAGTAAATTGCACCTATTTATAATTAGGTACCTATTAAACCAAGCATAAAAATCAAATTTTTACTTCGTGCATCAAATAATTTTTGACTAGGTCAGGAATTCTCGTTTGAGAAAGAACTAGAAAACGCTACCTCAAGAATTGGAGAATCTAAAACGTTAGATTGTATAGTAACTGCTGTAGATAAGGAAAAAATTAGTGTAGATTGGTTTCCTCACACTAAGGAAAAAATCAACGTTGATGGCATTCTTTCGGAAGATATTGTGTTCAATGTAAGTAAGGAGTGGGAGTAATTGCAATTGGCATCCCGGTGTGCAAAGAAAGCGGTTTTTTAGCGATTTTGGCAGCGTTTTGTGTTTTGTAACAAAAAACGCACAAAATGGCGCTTCCCGAGATCCCGACATCATTAGTGACTAATGATCACGGACGTCATGTGACGTTCGTGCTAATGATATGTTACACTTTGAACTTGGCAACTAATCGCGAGCGTACTTGATTTGCGAACCACAATAGAGGCTTTGACAGGTGAAAAGTAACTGTTTTGCGAACCAAATATAAATAATAATTAAAAGTGAAGAATCATTCTGCTCATACACTCTAATTCAAAACTAACTCTTTTGAGAACCAATCTATTTTTACGAATAAGTATATGAAATTACACGAAATCAAAACAAACATTAAATCCCAAACGAATGGAAGAAATTAATAAAAAAGACTTTTCGTCCCTCTAATGCTAAAAGGTTGTAACTCCGAAATTCAGCAATTTTTCTTTTTTTTGCTGAAATGGCAACTTTGAGACGTCCTCCGTCTGGCGATAAAATCATTTTCAAATCCAAAAGTCAAACAAATTCTCAAAATTTAAAAAAAAATGTTGGTGTAATTCCATATTCTGAAAATTTTGAAACTTTTTGATCGTAACTCCGTCAAATCGTCCCTCTAATGCTAAAAAGTTGTAACTCAAACTTTACTTTTTACAGGAGTGATGAAAAACTGTATTACTTATGATTTTTGAATTTTGTGGAGGAGGTGATGATTTTAATATGCTTTAAAATTAATTTTTTTTTTTTCAAAACCCCGATTTTTAATTTGCCGTAAGTAACTCCATAGGTTTACTGTGTTGAGTATAAAAAGTCGTAACTCCATTTAAAATATTAAAAATCGGTATTTTGAAAAAAAAATTCAAAATTCATTCTAAAATCTAAAAAAACATAGGTAGGTAGTAGGTTAGGTACCTAGTAAAATCAACACCTCTTTAACTCTCCTGTAAAAGCAAAGTTTTGGAGGGCATTAGAGAGAAGATTTGTTTTTATTTCAATTTTTTTTACAACTTATTTAAAAAAAGTAAGCATAAAAATTACGAGCGAATAAAACGACTATAGTTACCAAAAAAAACAGTGTTGAGTTCCTATGACGAATTAAAGGCAAAATAATAGGTACCTAAGTACATAATATTGGAATACTTCTATCTAGCTAATTCAGGACACAGGGTCTTAACATTTAGCTGTTGGTTCGCAAATACGTTACTTTGTCCTAAGTGTGAATCATTCGTTCGCTCATAGTTCATTTTCGATTCCAAATCTCATTGGTTCGCAAATCCGTTACTTTATATCACTGAATGTCATTAATCAATATAGGCTGGTTCGCAAATCGAAACCGGCCACTAATCGCACACATGTGAAAAGTGGTATGCCCTGCGACTGGAACTAAAATGAATTTCAGTTTTATACCAGTTCCAGCAGTTTCAATTTTTATATTTAAACTATGGCTTGAAATACATAGGTGGTCAAAATTTTGATGTTGAAATTTACTAAACCACATTCGCTTGAAATTGTTTTACTAAAAACCCCAAACCTTGAAAATTTACGTTGAAAAGTGAAAAGGGCCAAGGGTCATTAAACACAGAAAAATTGAAAATTTTTTGAAGTTCATTTATTTTGAGTGATCTGTATCCCTTCATTTTCGATGTTAGGCAAAAAGTCTACAAAATAAAATTTCTTCAGTTTTCAACGTTCTATCCATTTCCTTGATCAGTTCATTTTTTGAGAATTTTTTTTGAACCATTTTTTTGGTAGCCCTTCAATTTTGAAGATAGGCTATAAAGACTTTTTTTCTAGAATTCTTTTGTTTTCAGCTTAAAATGGGAAAAAATTGTGCATCGAATCAAAAATAAAAAACAAAGTTCAAATTTAGCAAAAAATTTTGCATTTTTTTGTCCTTCAAAATTTAAAGAACTGAAATTTTGGAACTGGAACTGGAACTGAAAACTGGAACTAAAAAATATTGAGAACTGAAACTGGAACTGGAACTGGAACTAATATCATTTCAGTTTTCCATCACTGAATTGAAATTTTTTTCTAATTTTTTGAATTTCCTGAGTGAAGAGCGAAATAAGTATTGGCTTCTTAGTCGAATTCTTTTTTGGCTCAATGGACAAGTTGCACGAATTTTTTTTTTGAAAAAAATCATGAAAAATCGAAAGTAGACATTAAAAGATGAAGATTAAAAAAAATCTTACGCAGTCGCGTAAGGTAACCGACTTTTCGGTTTTCAAATACAACGTAATGTAAGTTTATTAGCATCGAAGGATGATTGAACTCGAAAAATTAGGGCCAATTTTGAAATCAACAATCCTTTTTACATAATTTATATTGCTTCCCCGATGAAAATTTTTTAGATCTAATCATATCTAATGCTTTAGATATGATTAGATCTCAGAAATGTCCCAATCTAATCATATCTGTTTAGATCTAATTAGATCTAATTAGATGTGACTTTTAATGCAATTTTATAAAATTTAAAATATTGTAGTCTACCAATGTTTCTTTTATTTTATATCTGATTAGATATGATTTTATCTGAAGAAGTATTAACATGAATTTTCTTGCTTACTTTCCATTGTTTCTTACCTTCTGTCCCTTGATCTTGGTTTAGAGGAGGACGCCACCATGTCGGGTTGAAAATTTAGTATAAAAAGTTATATTTAAGCATGAAGTAAGAAAAATTTTTTTTCTCAATTTTAATTAAATTGACAAAATTTTTTGATTTTCTTGTTTGTTACAATTTTATAAAATTTTTGGACACATTTCGCGAATTTTTTTCCCATACCTTGGGGGGCTGGAGCCTAAAAATTCAAAATTTAAGAAAAAAAAGGCTAGTAAAACATGGAAAAATCGAAAATTTAGCAATTTTTTGAGTGATATATCGAAATCCATGTTTTCGAGGGCGTAGAATACGAATTCGTTCATATTTTTCCATTAGGAATGAAGGGTTGAGCCGGTAAGTGTTGGGGGGGGTAAAACTTGGAAAATTTTAATTTTTCGAGTGATATATCGAAATCTAAATTTTCGAGGACGCAGAATACGAATTTGATAATATTTTTCCGTTAGGAATTCAAGAGTTGTGTGTGGGAGGAGTGGGGAGGGGGTGAAACTTGGAAAATTTCAATTTTTCGAGTGATATATCGAAATCTATGTTTTTGGGGACGTAGAATAAGAATTTGACAAAAATTTTCCGTTTGGAATTAAAGAATTGGATTGGGGAGGGGTGGTGGTGACGAGAATTGGAAAATCTCGACTTTTTGAGTGATATATCGCAATCTATGTTTTCGGGGGCGTAGAATACGAATTTGACAGAATTTTTCCGTTAGGAATTCATGAATTGGGTGGTGGAGGGGGAGGGGAAGGTGATGAGACTTGGAAAATTTCAATTTTTCGAGTGACATATCGAAATCTATGTTTTTGAGGGTGTAGAATACGAATTTGACAATATTTTTCCGTTAGGAATTCATGGGTTGGGTAGGAGAGGTGTAGGGGTGGAGGTGAAACTTGAAAATTTTTGTTTTTTCAATTTTTCGAGTGATATATCGACATCTATGTTTTCGAGGGTGTAGAACACGAATTTAACTACATTTTTCCATTAGGAATTCAAGAATTTGGTGGGGGAGGGGTAAAAAATGGTAGTGAGACTTGCAAAATTTCAATTTTTCGAGTAATATGTCGAAATCTATATTTTCGGAGGTGCAAAATACTAATTTGACAATATTTTTCTCATAGGAATGAAGAGTTGGAGTAGAGAGGGGGTAAGACCTAACAAAATTTGATTTTTGTAATTTTCTCAAGTTCTATATCAAAATCAACATTTCCGAATGCCTAAAATACGAATTTGACCATATTTTTCTCTAGGAAATGAAAGGTTGTGATGAAGGGTGGGATGTAGGACTTGGAAAATTTGAATTTTGCAATTTTTCGAGTGATATATCGAAATCTATGTTTTTGATCGAAGGCGTAGGATATGAATTTGGATATATTTTTCTTTTACGAATGACGGGTCAAGTTGAGTGGTGGTAAGTAGGTAATTCATATTCTTCGCCCTTGAAAATGTAGATTTCAATATATTGCTCGGAAAAATTGCTAAATTGAAATTTTCCGAGTTTTACCACCAATCCTACCCCATCTCTCAATATTTTGATGTATTTGCATTTTTGATCTCATTGCACAGTAAAATTTCTCGATGACAAATCAGATTTTGTTTTAATCTGATCAAATCTGATTAAATCTGATGACATCAGTCTTTCTTTTTTATACATTTTACAATCCACATCCATAAACACATGAATACATAACATTATATCTAATCATATCTGATGACATCTGATTAAATCTGGTGACATAAGCTCTTCTTTCCATAGCATGCATTATGAATACATAAAATTATATCTAATCATATGTGATCATATGTGATCATATCTGATTACATCTGGTGACATCAGGTCTTCTTTTCGTAGCATTTTACAATTTACATTCACATGCATATGAATACATAAAATTATATCTAATCATATCTGATCACATCTAATTAGATCTGATTACATCCATTCTAATTTAAGCGACGCCAATCTCTATTCCAGGGAAATATCTTCATTCACATATAATTACATTTGAATATATCTGTTCAGATAAAATCACATCTGATCATATCTGATCAAATCCGACTAAATTTATCTACTTACCAATTTTGAGATATGATTAGATAAAATTAGATATCATAAGATATGAATAGATCTAAATTTTTTTCATCGGGTCTTTTCAAGTTAAGTTCAAAATTTTGAACTTCGATACCCCTTATGACATCTAGGGAAATTCAAATCGAAAAACTAAGGCCTTTGAAATCAGTTTCAAGTTATTACTCGAAATTAAAATTTTTGCCTAGTACCCAATTCCAAAATTTTGGACCTCTAAGCTATCTAATGTACATAGGGGAACCTAGGGGGCTGAAATCGAAAAACCAAGGCCAAATTTGAAAACATAACCCCAATCGGTTTGAAAATCTCAAAATTTCAATCCTTTCTCTACAATTTTTGAGATATGTAACCCCTTCTGAAAGTTCCCAGCTTTCGAGTTTAATCAAAGACAAAACTGTACATCATTCATTCAAATCTCTCAAAGTTCAAGGTTAAATATCTCAAAAACGGTTGAATAGATTTTAAATCGATTTGAAAATCTCAAAATTTCGATCCTTCCTCTACGATATTTGTAATATCTGTCCCCTTATGAAAGTTCACAGCTTTCGTGTTTAATCAAAGGCAAAAGTGTACCTTTTCCATTCAAATTTCTCAAATTTTCACCTTTTTTATTCATTTATTCAAATTTCTCAAAGTTCAAAGTTCAATATCTCGAAAACGGTTGAATGTATTTCAAATCGGTTTGAAAATCTGAAAATTTCAAGCTTTCCTCTACAATTTTTGTGATATGTGTCCCCTTCTGAAAGTTCGCAGCTTTCGAGTTTATTCAAGGACAAAGTGTACATTTTCCAGTCAAATTTCTCAAAGTTCAAAGTTCAATATCTCGACAACGGCTGAATGGATTTCAAATCGGTTTGAAAATCTCAACATTTCAATCCTTCCTCTACAATTTTTGTGATATGAGTTT